>JABUQX010045432.1:55000-60499 GCA_015478945.1 Trachelipus rathkii | reverse complement strand
ACGGAGGAGAGAGATTTTAGCTCGATGCACCTAATTGGGGGGTCTATGAACACCCTTATTATACAGCAAGGGTGAGTTATATAGTAATAATAGCGAGACTTATACTATTATGATTTAAGAGATCGTATCGGGTTCTGAATCAGAACGCCTTTAATGAAGTATTGACTAATCACTAAGATTTTGAGTATCTTTGTTAGATTAACAGATTACGATGTTAGTATTAATCGGCAAAAGAGCAGTGGCCTAAGCACCGGTGCGGGCCTAACTCACAGATTCATATCAAGTATGTTCTAGTGAATTATCTGCAACTGGTGTCTCTCTCCAATTTATGCATTACGATAACAACTCACGATTTTTTAAGGGTGAGGTTTGGGGTCCCTTGGGGGCCAGGGGAGTAACCTCATCTACGACGAGGTTACTCACCATCTAAACCCTCGAATGTTTTCACACGGAATCGAATTAATTCCTAAACTTATAATATATATGGAGCATAGACTGGACTGGAAGCCGGTGAGCATAAAAATTAGATTTCATAATAATATAATAATATAATAATAATTAAATAATAATATAATAATAATAAAAAAATAATAATATAATAATAATATTAATTAATATAATAAATAGATATATAGTAATAAAACATATAATTAATATTATAAAATATAATAATATATATATATTAATAATAATAATTAAATTTAATATTAATAAATAATTAATAATATTTATTAATAATATTTAATAAACATAATAATATATATAATAATATAAAAAGAATAAACTTCAGAGACTGAAATCAGATAGTCGGAGCGTGGTGAGCGTGTTAGGGCGGTTCGGTGGCGGTGCGTGATGCGATGCGGGAGAAGCGTGGGGCAGGAGTCGGAGTCGGAGTCGGAGTGGGGGTCGAGCTCTAAATTGAATCTTCATATCGAAGGTATTACATTTTTTTCGAGTTATAATATTATAAATAATATATGTGTATGTGTATGTGTATAGGTGTGTGTGCACGCGTAATTAATAAAATAATTTGAAATAAAATGAAAATCAATTATCTTATCTCAAAACATGGGTTCTTATTCAGCTAGCTGATACAGAAAGAGCTACGCACGTTATTCAAATAGTGGAGTAGCTTGAAACTTCACAGCTAATACTACTATATTATATATATATATTAATATATATGGTGTAGATTATATTATATATATTATTATATTTATTAATATTATAATATATATATATATATATAATATAATTAATTTAATTATATTTATATTATATATATAATAGATATTATATTATATATTATTTTATTATATATATATATATATATATTATTATTATATATATTATAATATATAGTATTAATTATATATTAATATTAATTATATATTATATAATATTATATATATTATATATTATAATATATATATAATATATATATATATATATTAATAATATATATATTATAATTAGTTATATTATTTATTATAATTTTAATATATATATATATGATATATAATGATATATATTATAATAATATTATATTATTATATAAATATTTTGATTTAGACTATCGGTATTTATTAGTGATTCATAAGTAATGTAAGGTTATTATATATATTTATATATATATTAATTATATATATATAATTGATATTATATTAATATATATATATTATGTTTATTATATAATATATATAATTATTATATAATATAATATATATATTATAATATATAATTATTATATAAAATTATATAATTAAAAGTGGTTAGCTGAAACTCTCGCTATACACTATATTACGTAGGTAATATATATATATTATTATATAATTATATATATTATATAATTATATAATATTATATATATATATATATTAATTTAATTTATAATATATATATATAATATATATAATTTATATATATATATATATATTATAAATATATTATATATATAAATTTTTTATATATTAATATATAAGAGTGGTAAGTGATAACTCCGCTAATATACTATATATATATGTATATTATATATTTATATTATATATTATATATATTATATATATTTATATTATATATATTTTATATAATATTTATATATATTATTATATATATATAATATATATATATATATATATATGATATATATATATATATTATATTATTAATATATATATATATTATTATATATATATATTATATATATGAGTATTATATAATATATGTATTAGCTATATATATATTATATATATATATATTGTATATATATTATAGTATAGTATATATTTAATTATATATTATTTATATAATATTATATATATATATTAATATATATATATAGCTATATTAATATATATATTATATTATTATATTTGTTTTACTATTATATATATAAGTTATATATATACTTATATTATATAATTATATTAATTATATATATTATTAATAATAGTATTTTATAGTATATATATATATATATATATTATATATATTTAATATATATATATTATAGTTTATAGTCATTACTAGTACATATATAGTAGTGATATATATTAGCAAAAAATTTTGAAGATTCACTCCCATCTTACGAAATACGTGCGGATATTCTAATATTTTTATAACATATATATATATATACTCATATATATGATATTAATATGACTTATCTATTACATATATACATATACAAATACATTATTTATATTCAGTATTATATATATATATATAATTAAATAATCATAGATACTGATAAGAGAATTTATTAATTATTATATATATATATATATATATATATATAAAGCTGGGTTGAAAACATACAAAAGTTGAAGTGGTGTTAAAATATTGCTTTTACTCATTTATTTAAAAAAATAATATATCTGTGGCGCATGTTCGGTAGTTTTAGTATTTCTAACTGGGGTGAAGAAATTAAACTTGATCGCGAACACGTTTGGTGGACGCTGGTTTGGGATACAGCGGCTTTAAAGTTCGATATTTCCTGTTGGTCTCTTCACGATGTTAATTAAGAAACTGCTCATAGGGGAATACAAGCATAAGATTAAAAGGGTTAGGTATTAATTAATATATATTAGTATTATATAATTAAATATATATATAATATATAACATAATAAGAAATGGAACAGTGACAACAATAATTGATACATATATATAATGCACTATTTGATTGTAGCATAGGATAAAAGTACTTTGATATTTAATAGCTTTGCAAGTTTAGCCATTTGATAAATAGATAAATTTACAATAAATTTGGGATTTTAAATATTAATGTGGATAATATGAATAATTATATAGCTTAATATTATATAATAAGGCTACACGTAATGTAGAATAATCAAGAGTTATAATAAATATAATAAGAATATTATATTATATTTATATATATTATTATATATAGTATATATATATAATTATATATTATATATATACTATATTATTATTATATATCTATATATTTATAATTATATTATAATATATATTTGATAATATATATATATATATATTATATATATATATATATTATATATATATATATATATATATATATATATATATATATATATATATATATATTATTCATATATATATTATGTATTTTTTTTGTATATATATTATATATATAATATATATATTAATATATATATATTATATATATATTTATTTATATATATTATAATATATATATATATTATATTATATATATATTTCTTATATTTATTTTTTTAGGAAAAATACACTTGAGAGGAAAAAAAACACCGATGCAGCCGACACAGGTACGAGTAATAAAAGGGATTCAGACAAGCTATCTGGTTTGGCCCAGTATACCACATCTGAAGATGTTAATGTTACGGAACCTGCGGCTAATTCCCTTGACGCTTCATCTTCATCAGAAGGCACTAGTGCTCACAATAGATTAAGACCTTCATTACCTGGTTCAGAACTCGCGCAAACAGCCCCAATCACAGATTTAGGTGATCTCACAATAGGACCTTGCCAACCTAATAAACTGTCAGTTTTCCCTCTCAATCTTTTCCAGCCTCAAAAGCTAGCGTTCTCAAAAGAATATTATGAAAACTTCAATTGTCTCGAGTACAGTGTGGAAAAAGATGCCATATTTTGTTTTTCGTGTCGGTTGTTACCCACTGGAGAACAAGAGCAAAGTTTTTTCAAACCTGGATTTAGGAACTGGAAAAAGATAAAAGAAAAATGTGAAAATATCAGTGTTCCACAGCTCATTTAACGAGTTCATCTCAACTGTCTGGGTGGAAATCTACGAAACGACAGGGAGACGTCGTTACACAATTGGTTTAATATCTAACGAGTAAATAAAGAGAGATCAAGAATATTTCAAAATGATAACAGACATTGTGCTATGCATTGGATGGAAGGAATCCTCTTAGGGATTTTTTCGGAAGGAGTTCATCTGAAAGTCGAACGAAACTTTTCATGAAATCTCTGACATGTTTGGCATTTATAAAAATATATGATTAGTCCTTGTACAATCATACTCTATCTTATAAGTATTAATTTTAATGAATACATCGATAGTCACCGTTGATCTAGTGCGGTGAATCACTTTTTGAATGAAAATAAGAAGTGTGGAATTTGTTTTCAATAATTTGTGACGAAGCGGATTGTATAAGGAGAAGCAGCTTTATTATTTTCGCCACGTCATTGGATTAGATATTGTAGAAAGGTTTAATGAATTATCAAGAACTTTGTCTTCGAAGAAATATAGCTAGGGAAATAGCTTCTTTAATTACTTATTTTCTATAGCAACTAAAATTAAATTTCCCGCTAGTTGATCAGTCGTATGATGGAGCCAGTGTGATGTCTGAATAGATGGGTGGCGTTTCATAAAAGAATTAATGATTTACAATCCATACGTCTATATATGTTATGCTGGGCACTAAAGTAAACTTGGTAATATGTCGATGTTTGTAAAGATGTGGAAAAGACAATATTTTTTTAATGTTTTGGGAGCTCTCTACGAGCAGAGCACTTCTCTACTCCGTCTTCTCACCAACGACTTTAGAATTTGCGGAAGAAATTGGCAATAAAGCCTCAGACTAGTGTTAGGGCTGTCCCAGACAGATGGGCTTTAAGTATAGGTCTGTGCAGCTTGTTATGTTAACAGTTTTATTCGTGTGTAAGTTTGTGTTAGGTTGTCTTTGTACATTATTTTCTTAGTTCTGTTAGCCATGTTTAGCTTGTATTGATGTGGAAGACATTATTAGTTTAGAATATACTCGTTGATCCAGTATAATTTAACAATGTTGTGATAAATTTTGTTAATATATTACCACTGTTATGTAAAATATACAATGCTATTGTTAGAGATATGCTTGAAAAAGTGTGGATAGGTTACATTTTGTATGCTATGTTAGTTACATTACTTTTGTTAAGTGTGGAATTTTGTTTAATGTTTAAAAGTTTGTTGTCATGTTAGGCATTGTTGGTTTGTCGTTTGTGTATTAGTATT
>JABUQX010045432.1:32500-50000 GCA_015478945.1 Trachelipus rathkii | reverse complement strand
AGTCGATGATGGAGCCAGTGTGATGTCTGAATAGATGGGTGGACGTTATAAAGAATTAATGATTTTACATCCATACGCCGTGTATGTTCACTGCATGGCACATAAAGTAAACTTGGTAATAGTCGATGTTTGTATTGATCTGCAAACAGAACAATATTTTTTTAATGTTTTGGGTCCTCTCCATGAGATGGGCATTTTTTCAAAACATATTCTTCACCAAACGACTGTTAGAATTTTGCGGAAGAAATTGCAAGATAAAGCCAAGAACTAGTAGCTAGGGCTGTCTCAATAACCAGAAGACTTCTTGAATTTATAGTATCAGCACGCTGTAAGAAGGGTTTTAAGGTATCTTGGAGTTCTTGCTTAAACAGTTTTTACAGATTAACTACGAAAAAGGATGCATTGAGCAAGGATAATTCAGTAATTTTTAATTCGAATTTGTAGTAATATCTTGTTCTTTTGGACGTGCTATGTGTCTTACCTGCTGGAGTCCAGGGGCCTACAAGAAGAAGAGTTAATATTGAGGGGAAGCGGGGAGAGCTCGTCTGTGTGAAGCAACCCTTTAGAAAGTAAACGAACTGAAGCTCAGTTTTCTGCCGTTTGGGACTCTGTTGTACAATTCGCAGAGGATCATGAAATTGAAGTTGAGACTCCTCAAACATCTTCCAAAAGAAAAAGACAAGCCAATATATTTTCGGATTTCTTACCAACAAATCAGCATTTTCCAGAAACATCGGTCACATCGTTGGAAGTGGATGGAGATATCCCTGCTCCAGTTCGAGTAATAGGCGGGTGGTGGTCATATTTTCGAATTCTTGATGCCGTCATTGGTCATCTTAAAGAAAAATTCAGCACGGAGAATTTAAAAATGGCCCGTGCAGTTGACAAATTCATTGCATTAAACTTCGAAGAAAGTAAAGTATTCGTTCAACATTATGGCCCTTTGTTTTCTATCGATGAAAACGTTTTAAAAGCAGAAATGACAGTAGCTTCGAATTGCTTAAAAACTCACCTTGAAGGAAAGAAGGGCATAAGCCGCATAAAGAAAATCAGCTGTTTGGTCAACTCGGCGACGTTTCCAAACCTATACAAACTTCTACAAGTCTGCATGACCCTCCCGGTGACCTCCTGCTCCGCTGAGAGATCATTCTCTGCTATGAGGCGAATAAAGACATGGCTCCGAACAAGAATGACTCAGGAACACTTTGGCAACATGTCAGTGCTTCATATCGAAAACGCTCTGGTGAAGACGATTCCATTAGATGACGTGTTGAAGGTATATCGCGAGAAGCAACAACGACAACTTCGTCTATAAAATAGCAGGCCGGTAAGTGATCGAAATTACGAAACTTCATTGATTTTTGTTACTTAAATCTTGCGGGGCCTAGAGCCGGAGCCGGAGCCGGAGCCGGAGCCGGAATCTTGTAGACACCTTAATTATTTTCTTTTTCATTAAATCTAGTTGGCATAGATAAGGGTTTCTTTCTGAGAGCTTTCAGAATCTGCAGCCCCTGCTATATTGACCAAGAAATTGAACATTTAAAAGTGTTTTCAAGTGTTTGGGGCTTCCCTAGGAGTGTTTAATCTCTAAACATTGAAAGCTAAAAAAAAAAGCTCTCACTCATCATACATTGCAACCTGAAAATAAAATATCTTTAAAGATACTAGCAAAATAATAATGACTAAAGAATGTACCAAAAGAATTTATTGCTGGTACCCAATATCAAACACGACAAAATGAATTCTTATATTAACTAGATTTAAGTGAAAGAAAAATAATCAAGGTAATTAAAGTTCGTGTAAGATTTTCTCAGTATACTTTGGGAAGACTAATGATTTTCAAAGAGGAAGTATCAGTGCAATCCTATGCACTAAAACAGGTGGCAGACATCGTCCTTAATGAAGTGAGATGGAGTTGGATCATAGATAAGATTCCACTATGACTTTTTATACCTGATTCAGATACACAGGAGACAGTTGATAGAGCCTTCTTTAATAAAAGTGTTTGTATTTTCAATGGTCTTTTCAGAGCAATCTCATTGATGATTGGAATCTTCTTCTATTTTTTAAATTATTACTAACTTTCAAAATTGTCAGAAATTTAAATACCATAACTTGAACCTTTAGTAAAGCAAAACTAATTATTATTATTTATTTATTATTATTATTATTTACTTATTTTATTATTAATTATTATTATTATTATTATTATTATTATTTTATTATTATTTTCATTATTTTATTATTATTATTATTATTTTTTTATTTTATTATTATTATTTTAATTATTATTATTATTATTATTATTATTATTATTATTATTATTAATTATTATTATTATTATTAATATTTTTCTCTTTTTCAATTGTTTTAACTATTTTATTTATTTTGTTATATTAGTATTGGGCCTGAAAGAGAAGAAACAATTGCTTCGGAAAGGTAGCACTGTTTTATTAAAAGTTTTTATTTTCCTGGTTTTTTTTTTTGTGGTTCTAACATATTAAGAATGGTTATAGTGTTTTTATCATTTTTTTTATACTTATATATATATATATATATATATATTATATATAATATATATAATATATATTATATAATATTATATATATATATATATATATATATATATATATATATTATATATATATATATTACTTATATTATATATATTATATATTATTATATTGCAAATATACTATATATTATATATATATTATATATATATGTATATATATATATTAATATATAATATATTATAATATATATATATATAATTAATATATATTATATATATATATATATATATTATATTCTCTTTTTCAGAAATTGTTTATATTTTATTTTTATGCAATAATAAAATATATATGATATATATTATATATATATAATAATATATATATATAGTTATATATAATATATATATATTATATATTATATATTTATATATATATATTATATTATAGAACGAAATATGAAAGGGGAAGCTTTGTGAGACATATGCATGGATGTCCTAGAGTGTATACATATCTGTAAGAGACTATTTGGCAGTCTCCTGTGTAACACTTAAATTCTTTTGGGTGGACATTATGATATTCATACTGTAATGTATGTATAGTTGATTGTTTGGCCATCTTCCCTCCAAGAAGGGACGCCAAAACAAAGAGCTATGATTGGTGGAGGGCCTGAGAAGGCCCAAAGCTAAGAAATGCTCGGGAGTGTTAGATAGGATCTCACGACGAGAGGTCACGTAGAATAGGAATTAGTGCCCAATCTCTTATTGTTAGTTTTACGTGTGATTTATAGTATTTCTAATGACGTATTGTGCCTAGTAATATTCTATTTACTTGTCTGATTAAAACCATATCTGTCATTATCATATCACTATAATAATAAAGCCACTACGCAGAAGTACCTATTAATCAATCCCCCGGTTAATGAATGAGTTTTCATTAATCATCTGATAGCTGGAGTGATTCCAGCCTATGCATCACTGTTGATCCCTAGAGTGACAGGGGGCTAAAAACCCCAATTTGGAGTCAGATACGTCATAAAATTCAAAAAAAAAAAATCCGTTACTTTTGCGTACTTAAGTGCTTAAATAGTGTTATATTTGACAATTAAATAAATTATTTGAGTCGAAATAAGAACAACGTGAAGAATTAAGCTTCTTATTAACCTCATTGATAATAAGAAAGAAAAGTCGTTGTTAGAAATTTTCGGATAGCAACAGAAAACCGTTGGCTATTTCGAAAATTTGAGAGTTCAAAACCAAGCCCTATTCTTTAGGCTTAATCATCAAACGCCTAAACTTGACTCAAAAACGACTCCACAAAAAAATATAGTCAGTAACTCAAGACTATAGAAATGGTATCAACTAAAAAGCTGAGTCTTCGGACTCAAACGAAAAATACTTCAAAAGGGAAGAAGGGGAAATCTCCATCCCCCCAACGAATCCAACCCTCGCATGATGAAGCAGGGCCATCTGTTTCTTCATCAGAGGCTGAGTTGGAAATCACGCCACAATCTTCCCGCCAAAAAGGAAGGGCGAGGCGTCCTGAATAACGATACTCATTAAAGAACATACAGTGCAAACTAACATCAGTAATGTAACAACTTGACCTTATGATTTATAAATTGGTAAGTGCTTACAACAACGATTTCAAATTAAATCATGTAGAGGATACTCACGAACGTGTTCGTTTGTTGGCACCAATCTTGCCCACTAATTTGGTCTCAAATTAATTCCCTTCAAAATAACGATTATCGTCTGCTAATTAGTAATATCGAGAGAATTTACCTTCCCATCCTAAAGATAGGTACGGGACGTATTCAACAAGGCATATGAGACACGATGGAGGTTGCCAAGTGATATCTCCATCGAGTGGAAGGGAGTGCTTAGGAACAAAAGTTTTTGATGTTTTGGTGAACATAACCTAAATTTGCCATCGATCTGTTTCTTAGACAAATGCCCAAAATGTCAAATGAAGTGGTCTTTCTCCTCGCGAAGAAATGACTCCTAGAAATGGTTCAAGGTTGCCGTGACTATATAGAACTCGTTCGAAAAGGAAGAAATTACCAACAACAAATACGAACAGACTTGGAGTTCTGTAAACTCCTGTGCGAACAGAACGACAACGAGAGAAACAGACTCCGTACCACGATCAGCGCAGCGACCAAGAGGCAAACATGAAGCTGTAATGCGTGAACAGCCAACTGTCAGCGCCAAGGCAGACCTCTACAAGACTGTGAACGGAGCTTGCCCGCTCAATACTAGCAGTTTTAAAGCCAACCCGACACGTGAGGAGGAAACCTGACAACGCGACAAAGTAGGTAAGACCTCAAGGTGGGGATGCAAGTGGCTATAGTAGGCAATTTATAAGCGTAAAGAGCTCTGTTTCTTATGCTCGCTATTCTTCAAAGTTAAATGTGAAGTAATGAGTGCCCTGATGTATACATTATATATAATAATGGCGAAAAGAATCCCATAAATGCTTACTCCTCGGGAAACTAGTCAGTGGCTGCGTAAATATTCAACTAAAAGCGCATGAAAATATACTCAAAAGAAACGTGGAGATTTCATAATCCGTGATATTATATCGTGGTGATCAACATATTACAAACGTGATGAGTGTAATATATAACTTAGAAATCCAAGTTGCTGGTGAAATCAAATAAACAGTTATATCAATATACTAATCTATTATATAATAAATAGTGGCAAAAATCTACTGCACACTACTACTACTCTATATACTCTATACTACATTATAATATAATAATAATAATAATAATAATAATAATAATAATAATAATAATAATAATAATAATAATAATATATAATAATAATAATAATAATAATAATAATAATTAAATAATAATAATAGTAAATAATAATAATATAATTTATAATATTATTCATTAAATATAAATTAACATAATAAGCATTGAAAAATGCAAAATATAGAAAACTAAGCACTAACCAAGTGGAATATTATCCATTATAAAGAACAATAAAAATTGAAATATTGAAATTAATTAAATAAAAATTTTTAATATCATTTCATAAATCAATTACATCAAATGTACAAGGAATGCATGATCCTTCTTGCTTAAAGAAATTTAAAATTCAAAAATGAAATATGGTAGTAGTCCGAGAAACAAAAATATATCGCTGTATAAAGATATTATATTAAATAGTCGATTGTACGAAAGGTCTTGAAAGATGTTTCAAATTATATGGGTAATGTTACAAAATAAGTAATTTATCACTCTTGATACACCAGCGCATGTGGGGTATGTGTTTTTCAAATCAAATTTATATAAATGGGAGGGTGTTAACGGACATGCAGCGGAGAGTGAGAGCAATGTAAGCAAATTCTGTAGACCGACTGATTTTAAGTGCTGTTGGACGATCGTGCTTAGCAGTGAGAATGGTTGGAAGCGATGTCGAAGGTAGGCGGAAAGGTTTGCCAGATTGAACAACTTGACCTTGTTAGAGTCTTATGAAACTAAATTAGGTGATTACCTGGTCGACGTGGCTCAGTTAAAACATCTCCTGGGGAGCAGTGGTCCTGACAATCACAAAGCACACTAGGATACGATGGCTGGCGCCAATAACTCAAAATTCTATTTATGATATTAAAAAATTAAAAATATTGAAATTGATTTGGGGTTGGGTCGTAATATATTGATACATTTTATGTGGCTAATATTCAGACAAACTTTTAAGGTCTGTCATTTTTAAAGATTTTGAGATGGCCATTGATTTCAACATGATTTATTAATAGGCTCATTACAAAAAATAATCTTTAAAATTAGTAGGAATATGAATTTTTAAATATTAAGAATGTGCCTGCTCTTCTCCTCAAATCTTCTCTTTGCTCCTCCTCCCTGTGCATAGTTCCTCTAGTTCTATATTTTCATGAAATAGTTTTTGAAATATAAAGAGTTAATTTGTAACCCTATCTACCGAAAAACACCAACATAAATTGAGAAAATGAAACGGTGGGATTGAATCTTGAAAAAATAATAAAAATAAAAATAAGAGAATGAGCACAGCCTTAATAGGTGAGAGACGGTCAGGTAAACTTTTTGATGAAAAAGACGCTTTTATTCCAGAAAAGTATTATAAAGCTCGCAATACTACCTTAAAAAGTGACATAAATAGGATCCCCATCTCACTCAGACCAGGAGGTGTCACAAGCTATATGCCCTAACTAAGCATATTGACAATTTATTGTAGGCACAGGAGTCTAGCGTAGCAAATCCATTGGTCTTTCCCATGAGTGTCTAGAGCGAGTGGTAATAGAGTGGAGAATAATTTCGATTTTAGAGAACTGAACAAAAGAGCCGAAATAGAAACCTATGGTCTCCCGCACCTGCAGGATGCCATGTCTACCCTGAAGGGGAGTAGGCTATATAGCCGTTTGGATTTAACCCAGGCCTTCTACGGGATACCATTGCACCCTGACTCAGAGAAGTACTTTACCATCACTTCAAACATCGGTTCTTACACTTACAGATGTCTCCCGATGGGGTACGTCTCCTCCACGTTCATATTTCAAGCTTACATTGATACGGTCATACAAGGCATCGAAAACACATGTGCTTACATGGACGACATATTGATTCACACACAGACCGAAGATGAGCACAAAATTCTCCTTGAAAAGGTGCTGAGAAGGTTACAATACTTAAACATCAGTATAAATCCTTCCAAGTGTCAAATCGCGGAAAAAGAGATTGATTATCTTGGATATACTCTAAATGAAAACGGGATTAGGCCAAATCATGAAAAAATTGGGGACATACTAGACACCCCCAAGCCAAGAACTATAAAGGAACTAAGAAGTTTCCTTGGAAAAGTTGGGTTTTACCGTAGCAGCACCCCGCTCTTCGCAGAAATAACAGCGCCCCTCAATATGTTCCTAAAAGGCAAGCCCTACGGAAATCGTCGCATTAGCTGGAACTCCCTGGCCGACAAAGCCTTCGAAGATGCCAAAAAGGCTGTCAAAAATGCCTCTGTGCTTGCCTACCCAAGCACTTCAACCCCTTACAAAATTATCATCCACACGACAGATGTATCTACAGGAGCTGTCATCTTATCCGCTACAGCAGAAGGAGATAAACCTATTGCCTTTTAAAGTTCAGTTCTATCACAGACTGAAAGAAATTATGACCACGCCAATCGACTACTGGTCTGACGAAAGTCTTCAGAAAATACGGATATATGCTTGCAAACAAGAACATTAAAATAGCAACCCAATCAAGAGACCTCATAATGAAATATAAAAGATCAAATGATGATAAAAATTAAAATGTACGAGAAATTAGAAGCTTGAATTTACTCAGTTCTTACCAAGTTTCATGGGAATTGATCACAAAAAAGACAAACCCACTCTCCGAATACCTCCTGATAAATAAAATTAATAATAATGATCAAGATATTGAAATAATGAAAAATGATGACGAGGAGGCGGAGCTCCCCGTCACCTCCGTCCGTACGAGCGCTGTGAGTGGTTCTCCCACCAGCCAGCTGACCAATCAGAGCGAGGCACAAAATACACTCCACGTGGACCCACTATTGGGCCCTTTAAACACATATCTCTATGAAGAACCCTCGCCTACCTTGAAGAAAAGGTACTATCAGGCCATAAAAGAAAATACCGCACGCGCCACGGTCGAAATTCTAAGAAAGGAAAACAACAAAGAGACTTTAAATGACCACAACGTCAATAAAGAACATTCCACGCATGTTTCTCATGAGAAAAAGGGAGATTTAAATCCAAAAGGGTTAGAAATAGATAGAAGGATAGAAATAGAAAGAAAGGAATTGATTAAATTAAATGATAAAGCATCTATAAGAAAAACAGATAAAGTAAATGATATCTTAATAGAGAATAATAGAATAAATTTGATTCAAAATTGCAATGGAGCTGATAAAGCGTTTTAGGAAGGAAATCAATTATATTGAGATCAGCGAAGACCAGTTAAAGGATGAATATATCAATTCACTACTTACAAATAAAGTGAAAAGTTCTTTAATCATCAAAAGACAACAGTTCTGGTTCAAGAAAACCGAGCTCTCTCTCTACGTTGATGTTTCTCTAAATTATGCTCGAGTTTTTCTCCCCGACCGCCGAGTGGACGACATTATTCGTATGACTCACCTCCAAGGTCACCTGGGTATTACTCGATGCCTCACTGCCCTGAAGGCCGATTTTGTGTTCAAGAACATGCATAAAAGAGTCAAGGAGCTAGTTCGTTCCTGTCCTCAATGTCAAATAGCTAAGGTAGGACGTGGAATAAACCCTATTTACGGAAAGTACAAGGAGGTGTCCTACAAGTTTCAAGCCATTCATGCGGACATCTTGAAATTACCTGTCTGCAGAGGATATAAGTATCTATTAACTCTCATCGACCGGTACTCTCATTATGTGTGGGCCTTCCCCTTGAAAGACATTACAAAAGAGACGGTAGTTAAAACTTTGATTAACCAGCTAATTCCGCACTGTGGAATCCCCAGCAACCTCATCACAGACAAAGGTGGAAATTTTACGTCACACTTGTTTGAAAGTGTGTGTAAACTGTTAGGAATACTTCACACAACGACCGCCAGCTACGCGCCCTTCTCAAACAGCAAGGCAGAAATTACGAATAAAATGCTTATAAATAGTCTAAGAACCATGCTAGCTGAACCGAGTATGGAGAGCCAAGAGTGGTTAGACGTTTTACCTTTCGTCCTTTTCGCCCTAAGGCTAGCCCCCATCTCAGAATCGGGCATCTGCCCAAGTAAACTATTATATGGCCAGGATATAAACATTCCTGACGGCTTATTGAACACCTCTGTCCCAGACGGACCAAAATCATACGACACCTATATTGAAAAACTAGCTGGATTAATGGCAAAACCGCTAGCACAAAAAACTAATCTACGAAATAGGAATGTGTTTTTACCAAAGAACTTGAAGGATGCACGATATCTACTGGTCAAGAGTCAACAGTACAACGTTGGGAAGCTCTCCCCAAAATATCACGGCCCTTACAAGGTTGTCAAGATAAGCAACAGCAACGCTCACATTATAAAGGGAGATAGGTGGTAGTTGAAAACTTAAGAAATGTCAAAATCTTCTACAATCTAGTTCCCGACCCTTCTGACCGAAAGAAAAATTCGGAATGAATGAAATAGAGGAAGGAAGTGGGAGACAAAAATGAATATCTCTTGAGGAAAATAAGAGTTAAAGACGTTGCTGTGGTAATTAATACGAGGACAAAAGCGTTTGTTAAAGGTGTTAAATATCCATATTGTAGTTCTTTCTCCTTACCCGAGTATTATTTCATCTGTTCTTTCTCCTTTCCTTTACATTTCATGTACCATTCTGAAGGTGGGTGCGGAAAAATACCTGTGAAAAAAACACAACCCTACGCGTCACGTATGGTTGTGAGACAGTTACTTTTCTTAAACTCACAAGGTCACCAAACTATAAGCCGAAATATGACAGGGAAGCTTTGTGAGACATATGCATGGATGTCCTAGAGTGTATACAGCTCTGTAAGAGACTATTTGCAGGTCTCCTGTGTACACCTTAAATTCTTCGTGGACCACTTCATGATTTCATACTGTATGTATTGTATAACGCTTGATTGTTTGGCATCCCCTTCCTTCCCCAAGGAAGGGACGCCAAAACAAAGAG
The DNA here is from genome assembly GCA_015478945.1 of Trachelipus rathkii. NCBI lineage: Eukaryota > Metazoa > Arthropoda > Malacostraca > Isopoda > Trachelipodidae > Trachelipus > Trachelipus rathkii. Next base: position 39,807 of record JABUQX010045432.1, on the reverse strand, counting down.
CTATGATTGGTGGAGGGCCTGAGAAGGCCCAAAGCTAAGAAATGCTCGGGAGTGTTAGATAGGATCTCACGACGAGAGGTCACGTAGAATAGGAATTAGTGCCCAATCTCTTATTGTTAGTTTTACGTGTGATTTATAGTATTTCTAATGACGTATTGTGCCTAGTAATATTCTATTTACTTGTCTGATTAAAACCATATCTGTCATTATCATATCACTATAATAATAAAGCCACTACGCAGAAGTACCTATTAATCAATCCCCCGTGTGAATGAGTTTCATTAATCATCTGATAGCTGGTGATTCCAGCCTATGCATCACTGTTGATCTATACAGTGACAGGGGCTAAAAACCCAATTTGGAATCAGATACGTCGCAAATTCAAAAAAAAAAATCATTTACTTTTGCGTACTTAAGTGCTTAAATAGTGTTATATTTGACAATTAAATAAATTATTTGAGTCGAAATAAGAACAACGTGAAGAATTAAGCTTCTTATTAACCTCATTGATAATAAGAAAGAAAAGTCGTTGTTAGAAATTTTCGGATAGCAACAGAAAACCGTTGGCTATTTCGAAAATTTGAGAGTTCAAAACCAAGCTCTATATTAGGCTTAGTCACCAAACGCCTAAGTTCGACTTAAAAACGACTCCACAAAATATAGTCAGTAACTCAAGACTATAGAAAATGGTATCAATCAAAAAGCTGAGTCTTCGGACTCAAACGAAAAATACTTCAAAAGGAAAGAAGGGGAAATCTCCATCCACCCAACGAATCCAACCCTCGCATGATGAAGCAGGGCCATCTGTTTCTTAATCAGAGGCTGAGTTGGAAATCACGCCACAATCTTCCCGCCAAAAAGGAAGGGCGAGGCGTCCTGATAACGACTCACCATTAAAAACATAAGTCAGCTAACATCAAGTCAATTACCAATAAATTGGTTAAGTGCTACAACAACGATCTTCAAATTAAATCATGTAGAAGATACTCACGAACGTGTTCGTTTGTTGGCACCAATCTTGCCCACTAATTTGGTCTCTAAAATTAAATTCCCCCTTCAAAATAACGCTTATCGTCTGCTATTAGAAAATATCGAAGAAGTTTACCTTCCCGCCTTAAGAAATAGGATACGGGACGTATTCAAACAAGGCATGAGACCCGATGAGTTGCCAAGTGAATATCTCCATCGAGTGAAGGGAGTGCTTGGAAACAAAAGTTTTGATGTTTTGGTGGAACATAACCCTAAATTTGCCATCGATTTGTTCTTAGAGCAAATGCCCCAAAATGTCCAAATGAGTGTCTATTCTCTCGCCGAAGAAAATGACCTGCCTAGAATGGTCAAGGTTGCCGATGACCTATATCGGAACTTCGTTCGAAAAGGAAGAAATTAACAACAACCAAATTACGAACAGACTTGGAGTTCTGTATCAGTGCGAGCGACGACACGAGAAGAAACAGACTCCGCCTACCCACTGAATCGCGCGCGACCAAAGAGCGCAAACGCTGAAAGCTGGTCTGCAGCGGTGAAAACCAGCTATGCCAGATGGCAGACCTCCACGAAGACTGTGAACAGGCTTGCCCAAAACACTTTACTTAGTTTCATTTAGAAACCAACCCGACACAGCTGAGGAAACCTGACACTTTGACAAAGTAGGTCACGACACTCGTTGTAAGGTCGGATGCAAGTGGCTTCTTCTGTGGTAGGCAGACAACATGGCGTTTGAGGCTCTGTTTCACTCAGCGGCACCGCTATCTCTTCAAGCTATAAATGTGCAGAGGCAACAGGTGCCTATGTATCATTACTATATTATTCGCAGAAGAAATATATACACACGATACTTCCTCCTCAAGAGCTGATTCAAGGGGCTGTCAATCTTCAGCTAAAAGCAGCCATGAAAATCATACTCACAACAGAAAAGTGAGATTTCATAATACCATCAAAGTGATCAACCGTCTTACAAACAGTGATGAGTGTAATATAATAAACTTAGAAAATCCAAGTGCTGGTGAATCAAATAACAGTTATATCAATCATACTAACTCTATTAATATAAATAAAAATAGTGGCAAAAATACTACTAATAATAATAATGTTATTAATGAGAATGATAATAATAAGCTTAATAATAATAATAATAATAATAATAATAATAATAATAATAATAATAATAATAATAATAATAATAATAATAATAATAATAATAATAATAATAATAATAATAATAATAATAATAATAAAATAATAATAATAATGTATTATTCAATAATAACATAGACTCAATAACATTGAAATGAACAAAATGGAAAAAACTACCAGCACCTTAGGATTTGTAAATTAAATAGTTTAAAGAAAAATAATGAAAATTTAAATTTTGAATTAATAAATAAAAATGTTATGAACAATAAATAAATCATCAAAGAATGTACAAGGGATAGCGATCTTCTTCTTGGCAAAGAAATTTAAAATTCAATGAAGTATGGTGATAGATGGAAGAGCAGAATGTATCAACTGTATAAGGAATATTATAATAATGGTACGATATGAACTTACAGATTATTGAAACCACGTGTTTCAAATTATACTATGGGTAATGTACAATAATATTTTATCTCCTTTCTTGTCTGACAGCGCATAGTGGGGTATGTCTTTCAAATCAAAATTTATTAGCAATGGGAGTGGTGTTTTTGGACAATACAAGGGAGAGTGAAACAATGAAGCAAATAATTCTGTCGAAGACCCAGAGCTGATTTAAGTGCTGTTGACGATCACTTCCTTTAAGCAGTGAGAATGTTGCAGCCGATGTCGAGGTAGGCGGAAAAAGGTTTGCAAGATTGACAACTTGACCTTGTATAGAGTCATATGACACACTAAACAACAGGTTGATTCACGATTACCTGGTCGACTGTGAGTGGAAGTTAAAACATCCTGGCGAGCACAGTGCCTCCCACAAATAATCTGCCAAGGCACCCCCTAGGATACATATGACGCCAGCAGCCAAAAATTCCTGGCCCATGATATTAAAAAAATATTGGCGTGAGTGATTTGGGGTTGGAGTTGTGACCATATTGATACATTTTTATGTGGCTAATAATTCAGACAAACATTTAGGTCTGTCATTTTTAAAAGAAATTTTGAAGATGGGCATTGATTTCAGAAACATATGATTCTTAATGGGCTCAGTCACAAATCTTTAAAATTAATAGGAACATAGTACAATATTCAGGAATGTTGCTACCTACTTCCTCCTCACGTCTCTCTCTCTCCTCCTCCTCCCTCTGTGCATGTTCCTCCTAGTTCTATTAATTTTTAGATAAAATATTAATGAAATATCAAGAGTTATTTGCAACTAATCTACCGAAAACCACTACACTTAGTGAAGACAAATGAAGCGGTGGGATGAAATCTTTTGAAAAATATAAAAATAAAAATAAGAGAGGAATGAGCACAAGCCTTAATAGGTGAGAGACGGTCAGAGCAATTTGATGAAAAAGAACGCTTTTACTATCCAGAAAAAAGTAATAGAGCTCATCCACCTACCACTTACAAAGTGAGCGTAAAGGATCCCACCCCATCTCACTCAGGAAGCCCAGGAGGTGCCTCACAAACTCATGCTCAAAACTAAGCAAAACTCAATAATCTGCAGCCACAGGAGATACATACGTAACATTACTCGGTCGCTTTCCACATGGAGGTGTCTAGAGAGAATGGGAAATAGAGGTGAAGGCTCTAATTTTCGATTTTGAAGACTGAACAAAGAGCCGAAATAGAAACCTATGTTCTCCCCCGCACCTGCGGGGTCTCATATCTGCTGAAGAGTGGCTATATGGCCGTTTGCGGATTTGCCCAGGCCTACTACGGGATGCCATTGCCCTGATACCTGCTCCTGCTTCAAGCGTCGGTTCTTACGCACAGGTGCCTCAGCTAGGATCGTGTGTAGCTCTCCCTTTATATTTCAAGCTTACATTGATACCGTCCTACAAGGCCTACCGAATACGCACCTTAACCTGCTGGACGACTTTATGTTCTGATTCACACACAGACCGAAGATGAGCACAAAATTCTCCTTGAAAAGATCCGAATTAGAGATAAAAACATCAGTATAAAATCCTTAAGTGTCAAATCGCGGAAAAAGAGATTGATTATCTTGGATATACTCTAAATGAAAACGGGATTAGGCCAAATCATGAAAAAATTGGGGACATACTAGACACCCCAAACCCAGAACTATAAAGGAACTAAGAGGTTTTCTTGGAAAAGTTTGATTTTACCGTAGCAGCACCCCGCTTTTCGCAGAAATAACAGCGCCCCTCAATATGTTCTTAAAAGGGAAGCCCTACGGAAATCGTCGCATTAGCTGGAACTCCCTGGCCGACAAAGCCTTCGAAGATGCCAAAAAGGCTGTCAAAAATGCCTCTGTGCTTGCCTACCCAAGCACCTCAACCCCTTACAAAATTATCATCCACACGACAGATGTATCTACAGGAGCTGTCATCTTATCCGCTACAGCAGAAGGAGATAAACCTATTGCCTTTTATAGTTCAGTTCTATCACAGACTGAAAGAAATTATGACCACGCTAATCGACTACTGGTCTGACGAAAGTCTTCAGAAAATACGGATATATGCTTGCAAACAAGAACATAAAAATAGCAACCCAATCCAGGGACCTCATAATGAAATATAAAAGGTCAAATGATGATAAAAATTATAATGTACGAAAATTAGAAGCTTAGTTTACTTTCAGTTCTTACAGTTTCATGATTAGTCACAAAAAAGTGACCACTCTCGAATACACTCTAGTAAATAAAATTAATAACTAATGGTCGTCAGATATTGAAATAACTGAAAATAGTGACAGCAGGAGGCGAAGACTCCCCAATCACCTCAAATTGTACGAGCGTGGCGAGTGGTTCTCCACAACCAGCGTGATCAGGCGAGGCACAAATACACTCCGTGGACCACTGGGCACTTTAAGCGCATATCTATGAAGAACCACTCATACCTTGGAAAAAAAGGTGCTATCGGGCCATAAAAGAAAATACCGCACGCGCCACGGTCAACATTCCAAGAAAGGAAAACAACAAAGAGACTTTATACTCGACCACAGCGTCTAATAAGACATTTCACGCATGTTTCTCATGAAAAGGGAATTTGAAATCCCAAAAGGGTTACAGAAATAGATGAAGGATAGGAAATAAGAAAGAAAATTGCAGTTAAATTAATAGTAAAGCATCTACATAAGAAAACAGATAAGTAAATGATATTTTTAATAGAGAATAATAGAATAAATTTGATTCAAAATTGCAATGAGGTTCACATGGAGCTGATAAAGCGTTTTAGGAAGGAAATCAAATTATTTTGCGAGATCGTAGAGAACCAGTTAAAGGATGGTATATATCATTCCACTACTTACAAATAAAGAAAAGTTCTTTAATCATCAAAAGACAGCAGTTCTGGGTTCAAAAACCGAAACTCTCTACTACGTTGATGTTTCTCTAAGTGCTCGGTTTTCTCCCATTTCTGATGGTTGTGTGTTAGTATGACTCACCTCCAAGGTCACCTGGGTAATACTCGATGCCTCACTGCCCTGAAGGCCGATTTTGTGTTCAAGAACATGCATAAAAGAGTCAAGGAGCTAGTTCGTTCCTGTCCTCAATGTCAAATAGCTAAGGTAGGACGTGGAATAAACCCTATTTACGGAAAGTACAAGGAGGTGTCCTACAAGTTTCAAGCCATTCATGCGGACATCTTGAAATTACCTGTCTGCAGAGGATATAAGTATCTATTAACTCTCATCGACCGGTACTCTCATTATGTGTGGGCCTTCCCCTTGAAAGACATTACAAAAGAGACGGTAGTTAAAACTTTGATTAACCAGCTAATTCCGCACTGTGGAATCCCCAGCAACCTCATCACAGACAAAGGTGGAAATTTTACGTCACACTTGTTTGAAAGTGTGTGTAAACTGTTAGGTATACTTCACACAACGACCGCCAGCTACGCGCCCTTCTCAAACAGCAAGGCAGAAATTACGAATAAAATGCTTATAAATAGTCTAAGAACCATGCTAGCTGAACCGAGTATGGAGAGCCAAGAGTGGTTAGACGTTTTACCTTTCGTCCTTTTCGCCCTAAGGCTAGCTCCCATCTCAGAATCGGGCATCTGCCCAAGTAAACTATTATATGGCCAGGATATAAACATTCCTGACGGCTTATTGAACGCCTCTGTCCCAGACGGACCAAAATCCTATGATACCTATATTGAAAAACTAGCCGGATTAATGGCAAAACCTTTAGCCCAAAGAACTAATCTAAGTAAAAGGAATGTGTTCTTACCTAAGAATTTGAAGGATGCAAAATATTTACTGGTAAAGAGTCAACAGTACAACGTTGGGAAGCTCTCCCCAAAGTATCACGGTCCTTATAAGGTTGTTAAGATAACCAACAGCAACGCTCACATTATAAAGGGAGATAAGGTGGTAGTTGAAAACTTAAGAAATGTCAAAATCTTCTACAATCTAGTTCCCGACCCTTCTGACCGAAAGAAAAATTCGGAATGAATGAAATAGAGGAAGGAATTGGGAGACCAAAAATGAATACCTCTTGAGGAAAATAAGAGTTAAAGACGTTGCTGTGGTAATTAATACGAGGACAAAAGCGTTTGTTAAAGGTGTTAAATATCCATATTGTAGTTCTTTCTCCTTACCCGAGTAGTATTTCATCTGTTCTTCTTTCTCCTTTCCTTTACATTTCATGTACCATTCTGAAGGTGGGTGCGGAAAAATACCTGTGAAAAAAACACAACCCTACGCGTCACGTATGGTTGTGAGACAGTTACTTTTCTTAAACTCACAGACCACACCAAACTATAAAATGAAATATGACAGGAAGCTGTGAGACATAGCACAAGTTGCTACCAGAGGTATGCCTGGCTCTGCCAAGAACTATTGCAGGTCTCTGTGTACTGATGTATTGGACCACTTTGCATGATTTCATATCTGTGTATAACGCTTAGATTGTTTGGCATCCCCTTCCTTCCCCCAAGGAGGGGACATAAAGCTTGAAAAACTGCCCTCAGTTCTGGTGGAGAGGCCTGAGAAGGATTAAACTAAATGCTCAGGAGTGTTGAATCAGGATCACTACGACAGAGATCACGTAAGAATAGGAGTGAGGTGCCCAATCTGTATTATTAGTTTTTGAAGATGCAGTTCTAGTATTTGAACGTATTAACACTAGTAATATCTATTTTAACTTATCATGATTAAAACCATATCTGTGTTTATCATATCCACTTATAATGACAAACCAC
>JABUQX010045432.1:0-27500 GCA_015478945.1 Trachelipus rathkii | reverse complement strand
GAAACTGCTGAACTATTTGACTCCTACCCAGATTTCTATTCGATAGTGTTATTCATTTTAAGTTCTAGTTCACAAAGAACATTCCTAGCTTTTAATATCAGTTCTTCATTTCTTAGGAAGATTCTGAACTATGGATCAACAAAGATAGCCGACAAAAATATTTTGATTTCGGTTAGCATTCTTTTCCTTCTTTCCAAGGAATTTTTTTTATGTTATTTGCTAAAAAAAAATCCCTTCTCTATAAAGATTTTCCTGCAGTGAAGCTTTCTGATGGAATATTTTTTGTTGTAAATTATGGGTGTTTTAATAATTCTTTGAGGGTTTCGATTTGTTCCCGCTGACTATCGGAGAGAGAAAGTTCAGGAGTACCGGCAGCCATCATACTAATATAGTGTTTTAGTTGCAGAAGCTTTTCGAACATAGGACATGTACTTCCCCATCTTGTCTCTTGATAGTTCCAGGTTGCCACTTTTCCAGGTTGACGCTTTAGAACTTTCATTAATTTTGGAGTACGTGCTGTTTTTTCTATTTGTCTCGACTTGCTTATAAGGTTTGCTGTACGAGTATTGCGGAGACCATCGCGCACTGATAACTGTAGTATGAACTCCACACCTCACGTGTGCAATGCTAACGTCATCGGAACATAGTCTTTCATACTTTTATCAAGTTCAATCTGAAAACAACTATTACTTCTTCGTTTTGCATTCAATAAAATCAATATCACATTTAAAAGCTTCCTGTTCCTTATCCTCATTATCCTTATTTAATTCTTTAATCGTACTGATCATGTTTGATTAGTTATCCGTAACTAAGCTAATTACTTGCCTCTTATTATTTCGAATTCTTTTAAAATGTCAATAACAAGTTCTTGGATATATTAGCTGAAATGGTGCGATTTGGTATTTCTTGCTGCTAACGTTTTAGTAATATTGCTTTTATCTTCCTCCACATATCTAGTATTAATAGCAAGCTAATTTAACTTTGCCCTTGTGCAAGCATCCATTTTTAAAGCACGAAGCGTCCCGTCCCTTTAAGCAATTTTTAAGTTTATTTTTCTGCTTATCCGCTTCTTCTAGAACTATTATGCGACTATTTTCCCGGTCCAGAGGGACTTCCAGTTTCGAAGCCATGTCTCCACACAGTGCTTGAAATCCTGGTTTTGCAAAGACAATAATGGGTCACTATCTTTGATAGCAATTATAATCAATTGTATTTTGAATTTTTCACTTTACATATACAGAACAAGTTACTGACAATTGAAAAAAGTATCCACTTTAGTCAGAGTTTTTGAAAATGAAGGTTTATCCTGAACAGCTTGTGCTACATCTTTCTTTTTAGCAATTGCAGCAATGTCTAGATGAGAACCTTTTAAATGTCGCATTAATTTAAAGGATCCAGTAGATGTATAGTGACCCCATGAGTAACTGGTGGTTCGGTAAACTCTTTTAAACATGATCGAACTGACTGTTTCCCATCAACTGTGTAAGTATTTTTATCTTCAGAGCGAGTAAAATATTCAAGTACATAAGGTGTTTTCGATTTTCGTTTAGTTGACATGATTTTTCTAAGGATATTAAACTTAATTGATTAAAGTTATCTATAGAAGTATAGAACCTTTTTATTATTGCATAATAAATATATATATATATATATATATATATATATATATATTTACACTATATGTGTTTCTATATATATATATATATATATATATATATCTTTCTCCCTATATATATATATATATATATATATATATATATATATATATATAAATATAAAAAAAAATTAAAAAAAAAAAATATATATATATATATATATATATATATATATAAGAATATATATATATATATATATATATATAACGCAAGTACATATGTATATACTTTCTATATATCTTTCTTTATATATATATATATATATATATATATATACTCCTAACTATATATAACATAACATATAAATTTACAAGAAAAAAGATATAACCTTGCTTGATAATAATATGTAGGACTACATAAAAAAACAGGAAAATAAAAACTTAATAAAACGTGCTAGCCTTTCGAGTAAGCACTTGTTTCTTCTCTTTCAGGCCCAATACTAATATAACAAAAATAAAATAGTTAAAACATGAAAAAGAGAAAAATAATAATAATAATAATAATAATAATAATAATAATAATAATAATAATAATAATAATAATTATAATAATAATAATAATAATAATAAGAATAATAATAATAATAATAATAATAATAATAATAATAATAATAATAATAATAATAATAATAATAATAATAATAATAATAATAATAATCATAATAATAATAATAATAATAATAATAATAATAATAATAATAATAATAATATGATAATAATAATAATAATAATAATAATAATAATAATAATAATAATAATAATAAATAATAATAATAATAATAATAATAATAATTAACAATAATAAAAACAAAAATAAAAAATAATAATAATAATAATAATAATAATAATAATAATAATAATAATAATAATAATAATAATAATAATAATAATAATAATAATAATAATAATAATAATAATAATAATAATAATAATAATAATAATAATAATAATAATAATAATAATAATAATAATAATAATAATAATAATTAGTTTTAGTCTCGTGATTCCTGAATTCGCTAAATCGTATCGTATTTAAATTTCTGACAAATTTTGAAAGTTTAGAATAATTTAACAATAAAATATTAGTAAAATCATCAATGAGATTGCTCTGAAGACTATTAAAATTACAAACATTTTTGATAAAGAAGGCCTCTATCAACTGTCTCCTGTTGGTATCTGAATCAGGGTATAATAAAGTCATAGTGGGAAGGTCTTATCTATGATCCAACTCCACTCAGTGCTTATGTAAGGACGATGTCTGGCCACCTGTTTTTAGTGCATAGGTGCACTGATACTTCCTCTTGAATAATCATTAGTCTTCCCAAAGTATACTGAGAGACAATCCTTACACGGAATCTTGTAGATACCTTGATTATTTTCTTTTTCATTAAATCTAGTTTTAAATAAGAATTCTTTTTGTCGTGTTTGATATGGTGGATACCAGCATAAATTCTTTTGGTACATTTTCCTTTAGTCCTTTTATTTTGCTTAGTATCTTTAAAAATATTTTATTTTCAGGAGCGGTGAGAGTTGTAGGAGTGTAGAACTTTCTCTTTGCAGCTGTCAATGTTGTTGAGATGAAACTGCTAGGATAGCCCAAACCTGCAAGGGCTACAGATTCTGAAAGCTCTCAGAAAGAAACCCTTAACTATGCCAAATAGATTTAATGAAAAAGAAAATAATCAAGGTGATCCACAAGATTCAGTGTGTAGGACGATCCTGTATGCTGGAGGCTAATTGGTTTTCAGAAGGAATAGCTTACACACGCACTAAAACAGGCGATCAGGCACGGGCATCAATCATTACAGAAGCACCGGGGAGTGAAGTTGGGTAAATGAACGCCCTGTTTGGGCCTAACAGGAAGAACTACGAATGGATCGGCGTTAACTTATCCAAAAATAATTTATAATAATCTTCAGATCTCTGTAGAAAATTCTACAATATATTTGTGTTAAGTGTCTATTTCAAATTTGTCAGAGAAATTATCTCGACAGCAAAACAACCAACTGGTATTGACCCATTTTTCTTTCGATGTTTTAACCATTTTATTTTTGCTATTTTAGTATTGGGCTTTCTCGAAAGAAGCTAGGCCTGTTTTATTAAAGTTTTTATTTTCTTTTGTTTTTTTTGTAGTCGCCATATATATATATATAACATATATATATACACACTCTATATATAATAATATATATATATATATATATATATATCCATAAATATATATATATATATATATATATATATATATAGATATATATAAGTACTCTGCTCTTACTATACATATATATATATTTATATTTATACCTGGGGTTACCAGAGTGCGGAACGTGGATCAACTCTTTGCACACCACCACTTCTTTCCCCAGAGTCCAAAATTTGGAAAAATGGTATAATATTAATAATATATATATTAGTATGTCTGACATAGCCATTGCTCTCTCTGTTTACGTTGAGGGGGAGATTTTACATAACATAAAAGCACACACCCACACTCACACACACACACACACACACACACACACACACACACACACACACACACACACACACACACACACACACACACACACACACACACACAAACACCTACACACCAATATATATATATATATATATATATACATATATATACTTTTCTTATATTGCTTTAAACCAATATACAATATAATATAAATCTATTTTCCTCACATATAAATATATATATTTAATAATGTATATATTGGCCTATATACTGTACATATAAGGTAGTGCGCACACACACACGTTTCTCATAATTCGTAGATGAATACTATGCGGATAGAGAAAAATCATGCGGATGCGGATGTAAAGAAAAATGATGCGGATATCCGCTACGTCTCATACAAACTATAGAATTATCTAAGGATTGGAGTGAGTCTTCTACTCCAATTAATATATATATATATATATATATATATATATATATCTATATATATATAACATATATATAATGTATATATATACTGCCTGTCTACTCACATATCTCTCTCTCTCTCTCTCTCTCTCTCTCTCTCTCTCTCTCTCTCTCTCTCTCTCCTCTCTCTCTCTCTCTCTCTCTCTCTCTCTCTCTCTCTCTCTCTCTCTCTCTCTCTCTCTCTCTCTCTCTCTCCTCCTTCTCCGTCCTTGTTAGGCTACTTCAGTTTTTTATCGTTTTAAACAATTTTCGTCTCTATTGCAGTCAAATTTTTTATCATCGCAAGCAATTTTTACCTCTATGTCTTCATCGAATATTTTGGGGTTATCCCCACAAAATTCTCTCTCCTTTGCTTATTTTCGTAGGGATCAAGTGTACTTTCGTTTCCTCTCATGTTTATGCACTCTCCCGCCTTTCAAGCTTACTCAGTTCCAATTTTCAATCAACACAGCTTGTGTCTAGCTCTGTGCTTTTATTCCTTCGTCTCGCCTCTTACGTCATCATCGTGTTTGTAACCGGATTCTCAACGGTGTTTTCTGTTTTCTTGTGGAAAGTGCTTTTGAGTTTAATAAGCTTTGGGTGAGTTTTTGGACATTTTTTTATATTTAAGTTTTTATATATTTTAGTGTTTAATATTATTAAAAGTGTTTATTAAATATAAAGTGTCTTATTTAGTATAGTGAAAAAGTTCATAGTGTACCACAGTGCAGGGCTGCGGAGCCGGGAAATTTTTTTCCGGCTCCCAAATATGTTGTTTGTTCATGGTATTTGCAATGGGAGTGCTACAGCTGCTGTTGAAGAATATCGTCAACGGTTTCTTCATCACAGACATCTTAATAAAAACATATTTCTCAGAGTTTTTAACAAACTGTACGAGACTGGAAGACTACCCAGTGCTTTGATGTAACATCCGAACGAGCTCCTCGCCAAGGGTTAGAAGAAGTAGAAGATATTCTTGATCTAGTAGAAGAAGATCCAACGACCAGCTCACAAAGAATTGATACTCAATTGGACATTCCACAAAGAAAAGTAATTTTCACACTTCACGAGCAAGGCTTATACCCATACCATGTTCAGAGAGTGCAACACCTACAACCGGAGGATTATGGTAAACGTATGGGATTTTTTCGGTGTATAAATAATAGTCATCGTGTTGTATCACGCATACTTTTCACCGGATGAAGTAACATTTACCGCGACGGCATTACAATAACACTCACGGCAGTCATGCTATGGTTAGACGAAAATCCCACTCAACAGTTGGGGAGCAAACTATCGGTTTTCACCGGTAAGCGTGTGGGTGGTGTCGGTATGGTCGATGGTTATTTAATTGGCCCCTTTCATATTTGAGAATCCCTTCACAGGAGATCACTATTTCGAATTTTTACAAAATGAATTACAAGGACTCATTGGAGGATGTTTCCTCTAAACATCAAAAAATGCAGATGATGGGAGCTGTCAAGGGAGGCAACATTTGGACAGGATGGTTTCAGAGGGTTTGGGTTGTATAGTGGTCCAATTACTGGCCTCAAAGATCTCCGAGCCTCACAGTATATATATCTATTATATATATATATATATATATATATATATATATATATATATAATAACTATATATATATATATATATATATATATATATATATATATATATATATATATATATATATATATATATATATATATATATATATATATATATATATCTATATATTTTTTTATATATATATATATATATAATAATAAGACATAATATATATGTATACATCGTAATACTTATAACAATAGAAACCGCAAATCAAAACGCTGCCATAAATCTGCAGATATTATATATCTCATATTTCAAACCCATGATCACTTGAATGTAAAAATTTGCCGCCCCAAAATTTCGGGGGCTGCAGCCCACTCAACTCCCCCCCTCCCCTGCGTACGCCACTGCTCTGATGAATCTGTAACTAGCGCTCAGCTGAAAAAAAGCTAATCTCTTCGGCCTCTAAATTTAATCTAGATAATTCCACCTTGGACGATTTTGGAATCCTCCCCCTACTCCGTATACTTCTCTCATAAAATTGGAATCACCGTGTCTTCCAAAAGAAGCTCTGACTCCCAAAAAAAGCTCTAACTCCCGAAAGAAGCTCTGACTCCCAAAAGAAGCTCTGAGTCCCAAAAGAAACTCCGACTCCCGAAAGAAGCTCTGACTCCCGAAAGAAGCTCTGATTCCCGAAAGAAGCTCTGACTCCCGAAAGAAGCCCTGACTCCCAAAAAAAGCTCTGACTCCCAAAAGAAGCTCTGACTACCGAAAGAAGCTCTCTTTCAGTCAAAACGTTTAAAATACTGGTTTTGCTCCACAGAAACCATGCAATAAAAGAAAACTAGTAAGGTGCGTGCCTTATGTTAAAGTTTATGTTAATTAAAATGTATTTACTATTTACAAAGTGTATTTGCATATAATTGGTGGATTTAGTATTTAAATATATTCGTAAAATGTGTTTAGAAGTTAAATACATTATTCATTGTAGTTATTATTTAGGATTTAAAAATATTCAATGTAATTAGTGCTCAACTCTGATAATATAATTAATTAATTACCTTTAAAGCTAAATTTCTTTCTTTTATGTCAAAGGAGCTGGATTCGGATCATAATCTAGAACTGATGCTAAATATTTTTAAAAAAGGAGCTGAATTCAGATCCTAATCTGGAACTGATGCCAAATATTTTTAAAAGTCTAAGAGATAATCATTCTTTAAATACTGGAGCCAAAGCAGATCTTTTAAATACCTTAGCTGGAGCTAGAAAAATAAATGTTCTTTCACCTGTATTAATCAAAAACTAACTACATAAATTTTTACCTCCAAATTAAACAATATAGGACGGACAAATTCACACCTAAAATAATTTTTAGATCAGGGTTGGCACAAACAAAACCAATTGAATTTTTTAAGTGATTTTTATTTTATTTTATTTTTCAATTTCTTTGATTTTTTAGGCATATTTTTTTTAAAATTACTAATTAGTCGTAATTATTACCTTGCCAATTTAATAAGTATATTTCATTTGTATAATAAGTTTGCATATTTCATCTATATAGTTTCAAATCACTTTTAATAAAGAAATAAAATAAAATTAGAGAACTCAGAACTATTGAACTTCTGGTAGGTCTAGTTAAATGTAAACGTTAGTTTTCTAAGCTGTCATATTTTAATGGTTAACTCTATGCACTAGAAATGAAGTTTTAATTAATCTATACGGTCTACACCAAAGAATTAAAGTTATAGAAAAGCTAGTAATAAATAACTACACAATTTGTCATTAATTTTAACCTAAAACAAATGTCAAATGGTGTAGCTATTTATTATTTGATTTTCTATAACTTTAAATTTTCTAGTGTAGACTGTAAAACTACGTTTCGAGTGTATAGAGTTAATTATATTTAAATGTGACAGCTTAGAAGACTATTGTATAAACATTTAACTAAGTCTATGAGAAGTTCAATAATTCTGAGTGCTCTAATTTTATTTTGTTTTTCTTTATTAAAAGTGATTTGAAATTATACAGATGAAATATAAATATTTTATAGGTGAAATCTACTTATCGTTAATTAGGTAATAATTACGATTAATTAATAATATGAAAAAAAAAATGAGTCTAAGAAAATCAAATTTATATATAAAAAAATTCAAAGAAAATCCCCAACCCCTGGTTTAGATTTCCCCTAAATTTAATGTAATAATTAAATTTAGGGACACTACTCACTAAAAAGGGAAAAAAATTGTCAAAAGACAAACATAATAGAAACTTGTTTTATTATTATTATTATCATTATTTTAATTACAAATACTACAATATTAACAGCTGAAAATCTTATAATACAAAACACGTTTGTGAATGATAAAAAGTAAATCACATTTTAATAAAGTTCATTAAATATTTATCATTTAAAATAATAATAATTTATTTAATACATATCGGTCAGAGGTATACTAAATCAAGTATTCAGATGTCAGAGTTTAAACCTATTAAATATATATATATATATATATATATATATATATATACTATATTATAATGTATTATATTCTAATAATATATATATATAATATAATATATATAGATGTTAGATATAAACCTATATATATATATATATATATGAATTTACAGGAATCTAGATATAATTCCATAGATTGAAAGACTTGTAATATATATAAATAAGTATATATATATTATATTATATATATATATATAATATATATAAGTAAATATAGATATAGTATATATATAAGATATAGTGATTTATATATATTATCATTATTATTATAGAATATATATATATACATATATGATATAATATAAATACTGTACTACTAAATATATAAATACTAATACTACCGTATATTTTATATATATATTAGTGATATTATATATATATATAATTAAAATATAAGATATATAATTTCATATGAGAAATTTTTATATGTGTGAAACCTTTATTTTAGTAACTATATTGTATATATATATATATATTATTATAGTTAGTGAATATTATATAAATGTATATATATAGTTTAATATATATATATATATATATATACTAGTATTATATATATATATATATATATATATGGTAGAATATATATATATTTATATAATATACTTTATAATATTAATATATATATATATATATTATATATATATATATATATTTTATAGTATTTAAATAATGTGAGTTAGTAAAAATTTAGGCCCATATAAGATTATATAAATTGGAGTAACTAAATAAATTGTTAATTTAAAAAAAATATTAATATTTTGTATTTAAATGTATGAGATATTCATTAAAAAAGTTTCTAATTCACAAAGCTCTTAATTCATCATATATCACTAAAACATTCCTATGTTATTAATTATTACTATGTACAGTTAAACCTAATAATTAATAATAAGAATATGTAATCATGTAATAAAAGATAAGAATTAATGATGCAATATTTCATAGAATCAGAGTTTTAAGAAATGACATCACCCTTTCTCCTACTCTTAAAAAAGTCTAAAACATTAGGTTGCTTGATACAGAAATGCATATAAAAATAAGGTTTGATCATACAAGAACCTATTACATAAAGTATATACTCGTATAACATACAAAAAGGATCATGTTATATATTGAATATAGGTATATATTATATATCTATTTATTCTTTTATATAATAACATAACTTATAATTCTAAGTAATAATAAAATATAAATATAAACTTATCTTATTCAATATATATTGCTTAAATATTAAGTAACTCAAGCTAGTAATATATAGATATAGTATACATAAAAATGACATTAAATATTATACTATATATATATATATATAATATATATATATATATATATATATATATATATATATATATATATATATATATATATATATATAATATATATACTTCGTATATTTATATATTATTTTATATAATATATAGTATATATATATATATAATAGATATATATATATATATATATATATATATTATATATATATATATAATAATAATATTAGATTAATATATATATATATATAATATATATATAAATATATATAAATATACTATATATTATATATATATATATTATTAATAATATATATATATTAGTATATTGAAAAACCAAATATAAATAATATAGATAATAAGTCCTATATATATATATATATTATATACAATTATATATATTATTAGTATATTTATTATTAATATATATTATAATTATACTATATATAATTATAATATTTTCTTATATAAGTAACTGTTTTGTACTTATGAATTTCTTAATTTCTTATTTTGATATAATTATAATAATTATAAATATACAAACTAATTACTCTTTAATTATAATTCCTATTTAAAAATTATGTAAAAATAAATTATGTCACTTACGCAAGCACAAATAATAAAATAATAATAATAATAATAATAATAAGTAATGATAATAATAATAATAAACAAATAAATCCAAAATTGATTAATAATAATAATAATGAATAATAATAATAGATATAATAATATATAAATAATAATATATTAAATAATGGTACACTAATAAAATAAATCAAAGTTGCTCTAGGTAGCCCTCCGCAGAAGATTATAATAATAATGGTAACTAATACAAATAAATCTAATTGTGATTCTTTGTAATAAAGACTATTTGGCTTTGATATAAAATATAAATATAAATATATAAAATATACATTAAAGAGGTATTTTTTTAATTTTTAACTTTTATTATAAAAAATTGTATCTACACCTGCATGTATATATATACACACCGTCGATATAATGATATAATCTATACACATACATATCCTATACACATCCTATAAATATCCTATTTATGAATAGGCTTCAACGGATTTTTGGTTTTCCGACCCCTGTGCAAAGGGGTCAACTTCTCCTTCGTACTTGACATCGACGTGGAAACCTGTTTCCCAATCGGCTAAATAAGTTACTATTTGCTTCCTACCGTCGGGTAACAAGACGTGGTAGGAACCCTTTTCGACCATTCCGTCCGAAACTGCGGTTTGACCGAATTTGTTTCCGCTGTCATCGTCGTCGACGTTCCATTTGAATTCGTAGGGCATCATCATTTTCATCATTTTCTGTAAAGGATTTTATTATTATTATTATTATTATTATTATTATTATTATTATTATTATTATTATTATTATTATTATTATTATTATTATTATTATTATTATTATTATTATTATTATTATTATATAATATCTACTAATTTTATTTGAATTATTATTATTATCTTATAATTATTATTATTATTAATTAGTATGATTTATTATTATTTATTATTCCATTATTAATTACTATTAATTATATTGATTATTAATGATTATTCATTATTCCTCCTCTATTATTTATTATTATTATTATGTATTATTATTATTATTATTATTATTATTATTATTATTATTATTATTATTATTATTATTATTATTATTATTATTATTATTATTATTATTATTATTTTTACTTATATTATTATTATTATTATTATTATTATTATTATTATTATTATTATTTATTGTTTCACAATTACAATAATTAAAGCATTCTTGTTATGTAATTTTTTTTATTAATTATATTCTGTTTATTAATTTTTTAATTATGGATACATTGATTTAATTAAAATTTAAATATGTTCTTTCGTATATATTGATCTAAATTATTATTAATTTTATAATATTATATTGTTTCTTATTATATTATCTCATTATATTATTTTAATTCATTATTATGGATTATTTTTTAAGTTATTATTATTTATATAAAAGTATTGTTTAATTCTTATCCTATTATGTATTATTCCAACTAATTTGAATTTTATTAGTAGCAGCAGTAGTAAGAGTAGTGGTAGTAATAGTTCAGTAGTTAAAGTTATCGTTGAGTAACTGTAGTAGTAGGTAGTTTATGAGCTTAAAAAAAAATTATAAGGGATATTGTTCACAAATATACAATATATTAAACTTTCTGTTTTATGTAATTTTTTATGACATATAATTGATTTAAATTAATAGAAAATCTATAAATTTAAATAATCTTTTCGCATATAATTCAAATAATATATGAGCTATCACTTAGCAGGAGGAAATTGTTCATGTTTCCCAGGTTTAGATTCAGCATTATAACAGTACAGAGAAGAGTTTCGGATAATTTTTGATTGTTGTGGCCCTATACAAATGGTGAACAACCTGACATCTTATATAATTTCTTTTCAGGGGTTAACTTTCTGTCTGATATTTTACGCGATATATCAGTGGTTTGGCATCATCGCGCAAATTTTTTGGAAAACGGTACGCTTTGAATTATATATATATAGTATATATCTATCAATTATATATATATAAATACAATAAAATCTTAGTAGATTTATTAATATATATATATATATATGTAATATATATATATATACTATATTCATATATTATTATTAGTTTTAGTATATTTAAATTTGATCATCTCCACTAACAATTAATATAATATACCCTTTATAATTATAGGGATTTAATTTCCTAATAATCAATGTAAAATACCACCATTAAATGAAGTTTATAATATACTATTTTTAATTGAGTAAATAGTAAATATGACTACATAAAAATATTAGATATAATAAAATTAATATATAATTAGGCTAATATATTAATATAGTATATATTATATATAGGGTATATTTAGTTTACCCTATATATTTTATATATCATATATATTTAGATTATATATATTTACTTGATTGAATTATTTAATAGAGGATGACCTGTTCAAGCGTAATATTAATGGACAGGGAAAGTCGCTCTGCTGTCAGCGTTTATCCTTGTGGTTTATGCTTGGTTGTTTCTCCGCTTATTTCATTAATGAATGATCAGGCATACAAAACCTGAGAGACTTCTTTTCAACTTCTATTCGATAATTTTTCACAGGCACCCTTTTTTTCAGATTACTTTCGGTTAGTGTTCAAAAAATCACATCCCACTATTATAGCTAATCTTCAAGTTCCATGTTTTTCCGTCAACCCATCTAATATTACAACGTTATGCAACTTGCTTCACAATTCTTTTCAAAGTTTTGGTTGCATCCAAAGCTTTTGATTATGCCATCTCCACCACCCCGACTAAGATAGAAAAACTAACCCTCTGTTCTATAAGACATAATTTCATATACATTACGACTCCTCACTGATTACTAGCAAAATACATTTTTTACCAACCCAACTGTGGAATCTTTCATACCATTAACCGAGAAACACAAACCGAATAATGTTTCTCTCTCAATAAGTTCGATCTAACAAAATTGTCTTTAATATATCTTATGTAAACGAAAGAGCAGAGTGGCGTACGTTATTGCAAACTGCTTCGGCTAGTATCACTACTACGTCATCAATTATTGTTTTCCATAAGCATGGCAAAGCCGTAGTGATAAGAATAATGGTACAGATAACACTAACATGTGACCATTTAGATCAGTTCACTCCTTTTCGTTCTATCTAATTCTAAACTAAAGCCATTGCCAACTCGGTTGTTATAAATTTTTTCAGTTTTTTTATATATTTTTACCTTTTTTTTTTTTCCGGATGATAAATGCTGGGGTTCGTCATTACAAGTGTGAATCACTGCTGTCATTACTACTACTTTTTAGCATAGAGCAACCTGATATTTCTTTTGCAACGATGAATTTCTCTTTCTAGTTCCCCTGCAATGTTCATTGTTCCGCCCTTTTTTTCTCAACCCACTTTCACTGTTTATTATTGTTTTGTGTTTGCAACATAATCCTTGTCAATATCGCTCTATTATACTCCTTGAACCCTGCTTTATTTCTCTTTCTGAGAATTAAGGCAATAATCTGAATTAAATCTTGCATTTAAAGATAATCATAAGATCATATGCCATAAATTTAGCATGCCCCAAATAAATATGCAAGAGTAAGATACGGTATCTAACTAAGCTATCTATTAAATTCAGCTTATCTTTCTACTCATCTCCTGAAATTATTTGACAAATTCTTATTGCATGTACTTAGATTTTGTTAAAAAATAATCTCTTATTATGGTTAGTAATTCAGTTTGTTCGTCAAGTCCTATAGTTTCTGAAGTCTGATGGCTAAAGCCTAGCACATGTTAAAGCTCGTCTCGTGTATGTTATGTTAGCCTGTCACAAATATTCATATATTTCTGAACAAACGATATTTTTGATTGGGCATCTTTCGCTGTTTTCTTGTCAATTAGTTACATAAAGAAAATGCGAGACAAATACGTTAATAATAATACATCTTCATTGAGACTGCGGAAATAGTCGTGGGCTATATCATTACAGACTTCGTATATAATTTCAATTATACGATCTGATGGCCATGAAATTCCACTCTCCGAGAAAATTCATAGTGTATACAGTATTCCCTCACATTTCGTCCCATACTGTGCAACAAAAATACCTAGCGTTGTCTGTTCTTGTCTCTAGTGTTCGTGAGGATCTATGTTCTATGTGGACCACTCTCACAAGTGAGTAACGTGCTGGTACCAACTTATCACACATCAAAATTGAATCAGAAACAACGTAATCTAAGGAATATATATAAAACCACAAATCTGTATCGAGATACATCTAGATGTAATGTTATCAGCGCTATCGAGTTGTCGATAATAGTATTCACTGGCGGCAGTATTCTCTCAGGTCCATTGCTGCAGTCGGCACATTAAATTATCTATTCTCTCTATTACTTTAAAATTTCCTCTATTATTAAACCTTTTAACATGGCTCTTGCAATATTCTTGAATTTTGTGAAGGGTATCTCTGTAATATTATATGTAATATATTAAATAATTTAATAAGTATTATAAAATTTATATAATACTATATATATGGTTATTAGTGACTAAATGAATTTTCATATGTTAAATAAAGTATATATTACACTCTACGCGTATTATATCACCAAACATATTAATAATATATTAATAAACTCAAAAATAAATAAGTGATCACCGTCTCCATATATAAATTATATATTATTATATTTATAATATTTCTATTATATATGAGTGTGATGTATACTAGAAATAACGGCCTAGTCTAAAATTGAACAGACCCTTTAATGCGTCTAGTATAAAACTATTATAATTATTAATTAATTAAAACATATCATTTAATATATTTATTAAAGTAATTCTATATTGTCGTTATAGTAGAATAAAGGTAATATACATATAGATGTATCACTAATAGATAAAGTATATTTATCGAATATTTATATATTATAATATTAATTCATTATAATATAATTATATGGTAAAGCTGTAGTAAGTGAGAAACAGCTAAACAGATCTACAATTTTGTATAATAATAATGTTATATCTATACTATATATATAGTTATTTATATAATAGTATATAATCTCCACTATATATATATATACTGTATATATATATATTAGTAAAGTAGTAATATATAGTAATGATCATTATTATGATAATTATTAATATTATATATATATTAAATATATTATATATATATATTTGTAAATTATATATAGATAAGCTCTTTTTATATATAAACTATTTTAATAAATGATAGTGATACAAAGGATATATATATATATATGGATAAGTGAATTTTTCAGCCAATTTGCTAAAGATTTCTCATTTCTAGAGTGGCGAACTCTTCCAATTTATGCCTCACATTAGATTCTTTCGTCTACCGATAAACAGCGTTAAATAAATTAAATTATATTAATCTCACTAATAAATTCACACTCAATATAGTTATATAGTATAATGAATATAATATTCACTATAAATGAATTTAGATGAGATAATAAAATAATGAATAATAATAATAAATACCATAATAATAATAATAAATGATATTATATAATAATATAATATATCATAATATAAGATATATCTTATATGATAATAATAATATATAATAAATAAGTGTAGATAGATAATAAATGAGATAAATAATAATCATATATAAAATAATAATTTTTTGATATATAATATAATACTGATTCATGTTAAGATCGAGTCTCAGAATTAATTACCTCCTGGCGCGGTTGAGCGAAATAATAAATAGATGTAAAATAATAATATAATTGACGATAGTTTTTTTGAAGCCTATGGATTTATCATTCTTATGTGATACCCAATATCACGTGAGTATTAATATATTATATAATTTTACTCAATTCCGTAGTGGTAAGAGAAATTATATGATAAGTTTTCTAATGATTCATATTTTATATATTGTTTATTTATATGTATTTATTAGAATTAAGGTGTATAATACTTATTATTAATAATATGATTTTTCGTTTAACTATTATATAATGTTATGTGTCACTTGATTTTATTGATCATCACGTATTTTAATTGAATTAATTATTTTAATTTATGTTAATTACTTAGCCATTTATATATATTATATTATATTATTGCAATATTTTATATAATGATGTTATTTATTATTATATACTAAATTTGATTATTATACTAATTATTATAGATTATCGTTTATATTAGTCTAGTGTACAAAATAATAGTCCCAGATAGTAGAATCCAGAATAGTAGACGGAGAGATATAATGTGGTGAGTGGAGAATAAAAGAGCCGAGAAGTAGAACAGGAAGTAACCAGATGCTAGTCAAATCAGTTATATTAAGTAAGTTAAGTATGAGTGAGATGTAATATAGCAAAGAAGATATCTAAGATAGTTTTAGGTTTAATAAAGTATAAGTAGTGTAAGTAGTAGTAAAGTTTAGTCATGATGTTAGAAAGTTGGATTTCAGTATGATAAGTGGAGCTCCTTAGAGTCAATATGAGAAGGAGAGCGTAAAGATATTGTTTGAAAGCTAATAGCAGTTGCCTAGTTGTTGTCTTATATAATCTAATTTCTACCATGATGTGAAACTCATACTTTGTCATTGCATAAGATGCTTATTTACCAAAATAATACCTCGATATTTTGAAGTGTGTTATGAATAACGGAAGTTAAAAAGTCAAAAAGAGGTTATGGGCCAATAACTATATAAATTCTGTGATTATGTGTTTGTACTCGTGTTGTTTTGGTTCAGCTTCCGTGAAAGAACATATCCATGCTAATGTTATATGTTTAGCCCCTATACAGTAATGGGTTATTTCGTGATAAACAGTGGATTCGCCAGGTTATATATCAATAGTAGAAAATGCAAATGGTTTCGTTGCTCCCTCAAGATACCATCATCCGCAAGCAGTGAGATTTGTGTTGTCTTTTGATGCGAGCTTTTGTAGTTTTTGTTTAGATACGGCTGTCTGGTCACTTGAGCTTTTCGTCTTCCTTGAGTACCCTCAATCATCAATCATTCTTGAGATCCTCGAGTATCGTCAATGTTTAGTTGGGAATCTAGATTGGAACCCACTATTGCGGTCTTAGCGATCATTTCTTTCTTCTATCATAGATTCTTTCTTTGCTGTTGGTTGGATAATCGTAGGTTCGCATTGATGGTTCTGGAATCATCTTTCCTAGAGGGCTGCTTGGATTTACTTTTCAGGATATAGCGCAAACTTTAATAGCAAATATGATATGACTTTGAACGTTGTTCTTGATTTTTAAGTTTATCCGCGATAAAGGTGTGGTCATTTATTTTGAAGTTGTCTGCACGGACCCGGAAAAGCATTTATGTTTCCTTTTTGAATCTTCACTCTTTTTTTTGTCCGTTGTAGTGGTAGATTTGGGCTTTAGCAGATAAGAGGTAAAAGAATTTAAAACTACTAAGTCACGAGATTGAAATGTTATATAACTGTATCATGGGGTATGTAAATGGCACCAGAAGTTATGGTTAGAGAATTTACCTTGAACGGCTGAGACACACTGTAAGTCTTTGTTTTATATTAGTGTCTTTGTTCTGATGAAGTAGGAGCGCCTTACACTATACAGCTTCCTCGCGATGTTACAGAACTTGCAGCGTGCGTGTTGACAGGGGACTAGCTTCTTACTATCAAATCTTGACCATTATGACTCCCTTCGGGGGACTCATTTGACGATTCAAGAGAACTTCCATGAGAACCTGGGATGCTAAAGAAATTAGTTGCAGAGGGGGTGACTTTATGACCTTGAGAAGGAGGTCTGTAAGATGGTCTTGGTCTTTCTTCAGATTTATTGTCACAACCTCATGTGGTTTGGAACGTGTCATATGATGGAATGCTGTGTCAATAAATGAAATAGGACCTTGGGAGGAGTAATTTCGATAATTTGCTGTGGTTTTGATGGAGCTTTGCAAATAGTTCCCCTTAATGCGTTCTTCTCAAGTGCACTGGTTTCTAGGGAGTCTGTTGGGGATTTTTGAAAATTGGACAATTGACTCCAAATTAGAACACATCTTCTGTTCACCATCTTTCTTCTTCATCATTTTTAAGTACAATCTTCATAATTTGAAACAAAAAATGTAATAGAAAAAACCTTCTCTAGCAGATCTTCAACTGGGGGTTTTGGTCAAGCTAGTTCTGGTGTTTGATATGTTTGTATAAGTTCAGGTACTTGGAATGTTTTCTGTGGAGATTCTGGTTGTTGCTTTTTAAAGTTGTGTTGAGGAGATGCAAAATGGGATGATGGCGATTGTTCAGGAGGCTCATACAGAAACTGTGGCTGAGCAACGTCATTTTCTTGTGATGCTTCTGGTGATGAGTGTGATGATGAATCAGGTGCTTCGTAAGACTCTTCTACTTTTGATTCCTCTGAAAATTTTGGTAATTCATAAGATGGTTTAGGGGGTTCATGGGTTTGCTCAATTTCTTTCGATTCGTCGGGAGCTTTGTATGTTTGTCTTGGAGGTTCTTGTTGAGAGTGACTATGACTCGGCTGAGGGTATGGATTAGCCAGGATGCACGTTCCCCCATGAACTTCAGCTTGGGAGGGTTCTTGGGATGGCTGCTTGGGTGGAACATATTGTTCTATCACAGGTTGCTTGGGTGGAACATATTGTTCTAACAGAAAGAATTTAAATATGATATTAATTTTCATTATTATCTTATATTATATATTATACAAAATACCTTTAATTTATAATAATGTAATGATAAACCTAAGACTAATTTTTTCATATACTTCAAAAACTTGTATTTCTTTTTTATTCTAATATAAACATAAATATTTTTTTTATCAGGTATTATTATTATGACTTACTATTATTATTATTTATGTTGAAATTGAATGAATATTTTCATTTTGGGGCATCAACTAAATTTTCAGCTTAAGAATATATATTATAAATTATATTACTTAACCAAGTTATATTTAAATTATTATATTATTGGAATAAAATTTTAAATTTATAATATTTATATTTTTATATGTAATTTTGATGATAATATAAGCTCAGTACGGTATAGTGTCACCAAAGTATATATATAGTAAACTCCAATAAGTGATATAATAACTATTATTTATATTATAAATTATTGTTATCTATATACATTTTTATGTCATAAATTTGAATTAATAATATAATCACATGGATACTTTATAACATATATAAGATAAATATATTTATACTCATATATAATAATTATTATAATCTAACTTATTACTTTTACGTCTCCTTACATGAGTTTACTAAAAAATTCATTAAAATAGTTTTCTTGGATGGAAAAAAAATTATTAATTTGCAAATATTCTAAAATATATAATAAAATAGATAAAAAAACTAAATCCATTTAATCGGAACCCGCAAGCGGCCTCCATAGTTAGAGAATCTTTTGATATACCGGTGGAAAACTTTGTAAGTGAGGCTCCGGCCGGTTGGTATAGGGCAAAACCCGTTATTGACTAGAAACGTGGTCTTCGGTGTGGTGAAGCTCACCATAAAATAGAAATTTCGTTAGTAAGGGGACCAGGTAAACCCCCCAAATAGTTGAAGGAAAGTCCTCATCTGGAAGTTATATGCTGAAAGCTTGCTTATACCTTGATTAATATTGAGTCGAGTCCCAACATAACTATAAAACGCTGAAATAATTTTGCCAAAATTGTTAATTTATTCGTTCACTTTAGTAATATATATATATATTAATATTAACAAATATTAGATTATATAAAAGATACATCATAAATAGTTAATCACTTATCTGGCTTTATATTACATAAATTATTTTATTGTATATTTACTTAACGATAAAGTAGTAGTAGTAATTATATAATAGTCATTATAATTGTAAAGAGCGAAGTAAGAAAGAGATATATAAATTCTGTAATATTAGTAAGAGATATGTATATTGGATATATATACCATATATATTATATATAATATTATATATTTTGATAAAAGGTTGGCACTTCACGGTTTCCAAAATAGTCTCACTATTCTAGAGAGAGAAAAAACTTTCTAGGGTTAATTGTTTAGTCTTACCCAGGATACACGAACTATGGATCGGAATACCAGGCCACTTGCCATAGCTGACCTCTGATCTGACTCTACCCTACAAGATTAGTAAGACCACATGATTGAGCGTGCGGGAAGACAACAAATATAATATCTAAATATATTATTTTCTTAATATAACTACTCATAATATCCGTTAAATCATTATAAGCGTAATAATATTTTAATCCTAAAATAAATTGATAATAATATATTAAATATATAATATATACTAATACTCATTATAATATATATCTACTATTATGTATATATTAATTATTTATAACAACCATACATATATTATGAGTATTATTAAACCAAGAGATAAATGTATAAATAGCTAGGTAGGTAACACCGTGTGATATATATAGTATTTAATGTAATCCAGTACCCCATGAATAAGAAAGTCCTATATATGTAGTTATAGACTCATTTTATGTACATATTAGAGATATATTTTCGAAAATAATGAAAAGTTCATCCTGTATCAAATACTACACGTGCTGTTGCCCCTATGATATTGCTCTTCAGATCTGCTCATACATTCTCCCTTCTCGTTCTTCTCTGGGTCTCATGCCACAAGTGTCTTACATAACATCAATCATCTCTCTCTTCCTTCTCGCGGAGAGTCTCCTTAACACTCTGCTCTCTCTCCTCTCATACTGTACTCTGTTCTAATCTCGGACTTAAACTTCCTCTCGTCTAACTCATCACGTTCTCTCGTGACGTCCTGTTCTTCATAAGCCTAAATGATAAAATACTGAAGAGAGATGAAACATCATAAGCCTCCTCACACTATATATTAGGTCATGACAATTCATCGTCACCTACAAGTGCTTTTCGAGTAACTTTGCGCTCTAAGAACCAATCGTAATCCACTTTTATCATTACTTGCTGATAAACCATAGACCACTCGTCCGTTAAATCATGTAGAACGTAATGTATGGGTGGGATAGGAACCCCCTCACCCCCCCATAGAACGGGTGAAACGCAAGTCAATCCCAATTAGGTTGTGCTATCTGACCTTACCTGACTCTTAGCTTCATTTTCAAAGTTTTTCTCTAAATTCAACTCCCTTAATGAGAACGTCCTGTAATACCTAAAGATGCATCTAAGATATCTTCGTAATCTATTTCAATGATTATCGTTACTGGCGTTTTATATTTAAACTCTAAGGTAACAGATAGTCTCTGCAAGGTGATTCCATCTATCCTCAAACTTTAATATTGCAATTGGTCTATCCTACCTGCTAACACTCTCGTCATTATATAAATCTCTCACTCTCTCAATCTCTCACTCTCTGGTATTTCTGGTATTTACATATAACTGATGCCTTGTTGATGCTGATTACATTTAGCTAACATTTTACCTAGTTTAGGAAAAGCAACAGAGATTATTATGTTATGCTCTTATAGTCCCGAAAGAGATAAGGTTTCGTTCAATAGAGACTCTGATAAGAAATCCGATTTTCATTTTGTCATTAACAACATAAACTCTTTTTCTAAGAGTTTAGTATGTGATTCATTCTTGAGGATCCTTCATCTCTATAAAATCAACGAGAACTCAATTTTCCAATTCGGACTAAAAAGTTTTCCAAAAAATTTTTCGTTATAGTTCAATTTCAGGAAACAGTTTTAAAAAATAAATAAATTAAGGCTAGAAAGTTCATATGGCTCATTGATACACTTTTAGCATTCATGTCTCGCCCAAATTGCATATTATTACAAGATTTGTGTGAAATTTGCATACAGGTTGTTCCATATTTTCCAGGCTTATCTTCTTGGCTGGCTTATCTTCTTGGCTGGCTGTATGTTTTTAGCTCAACTTTGAATGTTCTCTTCAGATTGAGCACATCATGAGGTTACCATTTCTCCCCTTTTTTTCCAACACCGTCAGGATAAATAAATCCATCAATACATAATATAAGATATTCAGTTATTGGTAAATTTATTTTAGTAGTTTGGGTGCATTTTTTATTCAAATTTCTACTTTGTGGAGAACCTATAATGGTCTAGCTCAATAACTTCTTGTTTTAATAAGAAAATTTGAAAAATAAGATAAAATTATAATCTAGCATTTTAATTATTAATTAAAAGTAAAAGAAAAAAAATATATTGATTTTTGTTGTTTACATTACAAAATACAAATAAATAAAGTTTGCCTCAAAACTTAACATTATATTACCTTGATAATTATTATCGTAAGTAGTTATATAATTATATATATATATATAAATTAGTTATAATATATTGAATATAAAATATAATAGTAAAATTCATAATATATATAATATTTGTTTATTTTAAAATATTTAGAGTAATACTTATAAAATATACATCCCTATGGTTTATATTCATATAGTATAATATTAATATATATTTTGTGATATATATATATATATATATTTATAATTATATATAATATATATATATATATATATATATAATATATATGAATATATATATATTATACTTAGTAATATATATAGAAGGTTATAATTATAAACATGAGAAAGTATATAGTATAATATAGTATAGTATATAGTATATATATTGGAGGTTATTGATATATATAATATAGTATATAGTATAATATTATATTAATATATATACTATAAGTATATATACCTATATACCCTTTATAATATATTATATAGTAATATATATATAAGTTGTGTGTGTGTGCATGCGGAAGCGCCGGCGAAATAGTAAGGAAGGAATTAGGTGACCTATTTGAAAGAATAATTGAGCATACCCTAACTCACCTTGAAATCAATAAAATTTAGTGATTATATAATTGGCGTAAAATTTGCACATAGTTGGTGATATAAACATTCCAGGTGGCGGGTTTGCATGTTTTTTTTTATATTCTATCTAGTTTACTATAACGCTACTACTACTACAATAACTCCGACGACCTCACTACATAACTACTACTACTACTAAGAAAATAATAATAAATAGATAAATAAATAATAAATAATAATAAATATATTAATAATCCAATAATAATCTAAATTTAAATAAGTAATAATAATAAATAATTTAGATAATAATCATAAATGAATATAATATATGAATTCATAATAACTAATGTAATAATAAATTAATATAATAATATATAATGAATAATAATAATAATAAATCCATAATAGATATATAATATTATTCCAAGAATAATAAAATTATATTAAATAAATAAATATTAATTATATAGATAATAATAATAATAGTTAGGGATGAATAATAATCAAATCCAAATATTTTTAGCTATGTATCAATGTCAAAATATTGTAATATTTTCTAATCTTTGGAGGGCCTTGAGCCGGAGCCGGGAGCTGGTTCGCAGTGTAAGTCGGGTTCGGTGAACTCGTTTAGGTTCTAACTTTTTCAAGGAACCGGCAACTGTATGATAATTATTTGCAGTGTTGCATTTATACAGGAAAAAGGTTCCTCCGACCCACCTATAGCAAACTTTCTTATGCGTTCAAAGGCGAAAGAACCGTTTGTAAAACTATTTAAAGGCACTCAGACACTGGTAACAACCATTAAGGACTCAAAAAATTTCATTGATAAATTAATAATAGTAGTAATAATAGTAACATTTACAACGAGCAACCACCCAGCACAACTCGTAACGAACAACAAACTAACAATTCAACAACCAACAACAACAACAACAACAACAACAACACACCACAACAACAACACACAGACAACTAACAACAACAAAGTGCATAATTACCCCGAAATTAAAACGGAAGTTAACAACAGACGAGAATGATAATGATTAGTTGATCGAAAATGAATGAAGATAATCATGTCCAAGTATAACACTCTTAAACTTAATAATAAACAATAGTAGCAATACTCATAATATTGTACTATAAAAATGAATATTAATAATTCTCAGATAATCGGTAGCAGGAATAACTTATAGTATTGTTTACTCACATTATATATATAGAATAAATAAATTAATAATAATAATTAATCAATAAATATATAATAAAAATTAATTGAAGTATATAAATATCAATATAGGCCATAATAAATAATAATAATAAAGAATAATAATAATAATAAGTTACTTTAGACAATCGGAATTTGGTAGATTGAGTAACTGGGAATTGAAAATGAAGAAGGTACATGAAATGAGAATTAAATAGAAGAGATAAGGAATAACATAAAAGAAAGAAAGTAATCAGACATGAAAAAACGCTTCTAAGGTAAACGAATTGTTGAGGATATATACTAATGATTGGATTTGATTTTCTAGGTCTAGGGGCTTTAGTCATCCCTTCTCATTTATAATTCATGGCTTCAATATTATATAGTAATACACTAGATATATATATATATAAGCAAAATACAAATACTATTAAATTTTATACATTATAATATATAATAAATAATCCATAATATAATAGTTATATAATATATTCTATAATAGTGAGTTAATAATATGGGATTATCGATAAGCGTATACTGATTATCACTACTAAATTAATACATAAATACATTTAGAATTGATAATAATATACTTAATGTAATTTAGTATGAGCTAGTGAGTGAGTGATTTTAAAGGATATCTTACTCCCTTTTCAAATCATACCTGAATAAATATAGTACCTCAATATGATTTAGTGTATAAAACTTTAGAAGTTCAAGTCATTTATTATTATATCTTAGTTTAAATATATGAGCGCATGTATAATGCTATAAATCAACAATTCTAAATTTAGATAATATTAATAATATAAAATAAATATATTAATTATATATATTCATGAGTATAGTAATTCTCAATTTAACCTTCAAATACCGTAGTTAAACGTAATTCTTCAGGCTATCCTAGTTAATTTATAGGCATGTATCTTTTAATATAAGGTAATCTCATTAATGTGACACTCAATCCCCGGTAATAATACGATATTAATTTATAACAGACATTTATGATAGAATAAAAGTCATAGTCCTAAACCGGCTTATTTAATTAGTATTGTATATGTGTATAATAGCCCTATAATCCAGAATACTATCTCCAATACCAATTATTAATATATATATATATGATAATAATAAATTAATCGATATTTTTATTATATTAACTTCTAAAAAATTGATAGTATATTTATATATATATATATATCCTATTATATATATATATATATATATATATAGTTATATATTATTTATATATATATATGGAATACTATATTGAGTATTAAGATGAAAGAATTGACCTCATAGCCTCCCATTGGGTTATTTGGGGTGTAGGGTACATCATATATACACATACCATGTTCCCGAATGGTTGCACCCTTCTTGCGCCCTATATCATATCCTACTTCTTCACCGCTAGAAAGTTAGGCCTTCTCCGTATCACAACAGACTATTAAAACACTAATGGAATAATATATAGACAACCAAGTGGTTTTTTTTTCATATCCTGTTGGGCGAGGAGAGGTTAAAACAGATTTCTCATAGCTTACGTCCTGCGTGTCGTAGAGGGAGAGAAAGAGATTTTAGAAAGTAAGTGAGAGAGAAGAGGTGGAGAAGTAATGTTAACAAGGTTATAAGGAAACGGTATGTGAAAGCAATTGTCAAATCCTAAATCAGTGGAATGATGAGCAAGATTAAACTGAACAAAAATTGGACACAAATAATGAAGAACCTTTGTTTGCGGTTGCAATGAGAAAAGTATGTGTTATGTGCTAAATGGAAATAAGAATGTCAAATAGTTGAGTGGGGTGGAACTCAGAGTTGGGATACTAAAGGCGTAAATGTTTAAAAAGCTATCGTACTATTCTATTAAAAAATAGTACTTGAGGTTTTCTTGAAGATAGGTGTGTGGACAGAATATAAATACATAAATAGAAAAATAAATGTTTAAAAGTTGGGAAAGGAGGGATAAATTGGGACTTGCTAAGAAATTATATAGGATAGCATTTTCTAAATCGTTAGAACTCGAGTAGTAGTAGCGGGAATAACGCACTTTAAGAAGGGAGGGTAAATGGGAAAATCTTCAATATATCTATCCGAGGATAGATAAGAGAAATTAGGGATATTGTACTTTCAAAACTCATGAAATGGATATTAAGGGTGAGTGATTGGAGAGAGATAGTAGTGTGAACGGTACTATACTGAGAAACTGGATGCCAATAACTCTAAACGCTAGTGCTAAATTAGAGCATGAGAAGACAGCCGTAACCCTCCACAGTAACCACAACTGAGGTTGATATCAAAGTTGTTGCGGAGTCTTACGATGGCAAGTATGTAAGTAAGATAGGTATGGATATCATACCTAGTTGAGGCCCAAATGTTAATATAAGTGAATCTTGAAACCCGAAAGCGTAGGTCTACAAGCTTAATTTGAGTTGGAATTAGGTAATCAATAAGATTGGATGATGGAGGTGTAAATAGGTAGGAATAGAGGAACAAAAGAGTTGTAAAGATATTAAGAGATTGAAGTGCGATGCTAGGTTGTTTGTCATAATGAATTGGTAAATTAATCATGGTGATTAAGAACTAAGGAATAAAATATGAGTCGAAGTATGAGTGGAAGCTTGGACAAGATTGTTAACTTGACTCGGTTTTATGGAAACTAGTTCCCTGTTAAACAAACCCATTAAGATTGGAAGGAAAGGACAGTAATGGGACCTTATTTTTAAAAGGGTTAAGGGAATTAAAGGGAAACCTGTAAAAGAAATATCTGATGGAATGAGATTATTAGTTTTATTGACTCTATATTATCGTTTAGGGGATAGAATATATGCTGGTTTATTTTGGGTTGATAAAGGAATGTTCGTCTGCATGTGATGCTGAGGCGACTGTATTTGGCGAAGACACAAGGTACAATTAGATGAGGTTTAAAGGATCTTCCCATTGTGAAACATATTGTGAATAATTGAGAAAATAATAGTGATGAAAGGAAGCAATAGAATTTGTATTTAGGATTTATGGACT
>JABUQX010045431.1:0-39903 GCA_015478945.1 Trachelipus rathkii | reverse complement strand
ATTCCATGCATAACCTATACCACATTTCAACCCTTTCCAAAGAGGTAACCCCAGTTTCAAAATTCCCCACAAAATCAAATTGAATTGACCCCTTGGTACAAACCTCCCACCCTAAAATTTAGGCATCATAAACCCAAACCTCCTATGCACCACCTATTCCACATAGACAACTCTACTTCACAAGAAGTGGAATTATATTCTAATATCGCTAACTTAATTAAATAACTTAATTAAACTGAATTATAATTTTTTGAATTAATGTTTATAGCACTAATAGAATTAAAATCCTTATGAATTTTAATTTCCTGAGGTTGCTATTTTGTGAATTAGATTTCTCAATAAATTAAATTCAATAAAACTTTATTGATTTGGAAATAAAACACGTACAATTCAAAAAACAAATTTTGCTTCGCAATCCACTCATCTCAAAGCATATAGGTTATTGCAACACTTTTGTCTACTAATCGTTCTTTTAATATCTTTTTAGGCCTGAATTTTGACACTTCTTTAGCTTCTTGACTCATATAAATTGAGCCAAGATTTCGAAAGACTTGTGAGTCACGATTCATAATCCGGGAATAATCCCATTCCTAATCCATTCCTAAAATCCAACTGGAATAATCCAAATCCGGATGTTATATATCTGGCAAATCCATTTGACTTCAATCAGAAGAGAGATAGAGACGACAGAAGGAGTAGGGGGGAAAGAGAGGGGAAAAACATCTTCGGGAGTAGAGAGAATGAGTAGGGACGAGAGGGACCATGGGGAAAGCAATCTTTTATAAAGGCATTAGATCATAGGAAGATTTCATTCGTTCCGGGCTCTATCACTTGCTTAGGGCAACAGCTAATGATAATAGCATCTAGTACTGTTGTTAGAGACTCCGAAAAAATAATATATATATAAAGATTTCTCTTCTGAAGTGTAAACAACATTAAAACTTTAATATATATATTTTGAACTATATTATATATTATATATATATATTATATATATATATATTATACATAATAATATATATATATATATACTATATATATATATTAAATAATTATATATATATATATATATATATATATATATATAATATATAATATATATATATATATTATTAATATATATATTAAATAATATATATATATATATATATATTATAAAATATATATAAATATTATATCCTATATATATCATTATGATATATATATAATAAATATTATTTTTTCTTTCTTTTTTAATTAATATAAAACTTAAAATATCAAATTAAACAGGCTATATGGTATGAGGACCAAACAAAGAAAATTCTCATCT
The DNA here is from genome assembly GCA_015478945.1 of Trachelipus rathkii. Lineage (NCBI taxonomy): Eukaryota > Metazoa > Arthropoda > Malacostraca > Isopoda > Trachelipodidae > Trachelipus > Trachelipus rathkii. The sequence goes on along the minus strand of JABUQX010045431.1, from coordinate 38,594 downwards.
CAACCATTTCCCATCTACTTGTCAGAGGTAAAAAATATTGAATTGTTAAAATGGATAAATAATAATACTAATTAATAATTAATAATAATAAAATAATAATAATAAATAATAATAATAATAATTAATAATATAATATAATAATAATTAATAATAATAATAATAATGAATAATAATAATAATAATATAATTATTTAATAATATTTTGGATATTTAAAGTTTGTTTTTTTAATCTTCAATCCATCTTTATTAGTTTTTCAAATAAAGTATATTTGCCATGTTTAATGAAATATAATCTTTATAATTGATATTTTATTTGATATATAATGTAATTAATAATTAATTATAATCGATACTTTTATTTTAATAAAAATATAGATTGTGAATAATATTTTGAAACAAATTTTTTGATAAGTTGGATCTTATTTTACGAAGTGATTAGAAAATGACATTGCGTTATATTAGATAAGGTGGAAGGATGAGAAATTTAATTACATTAATTTAATTAAATATAAATTTAGGAAACGGATTATTTTAAAGTTCATTTAATTTAATATTGTATTCTGTTTATTTTTTATACACACAGGCTGTGGTGATACCATTTTCAGACCTTTTATGGGCAATAGATTTTAGGACATCGTCGATTAAGAATGTAGCGTTAAACTTATTCATACCCAACGTCGGATGTTCTGATGGGGACAGGACCAGTTCCGGACCATGCAGAACAATTCTGACGATATAATATATATATATATAATATATATACTATAAATATATAACTATATATATATATAATATATATATATACTATATAATATATATTATATATATATATAGATATATATCATATTACTAATATATATATATATTATATATATATATTATATATATATATATATTATATATATATATACATATACTACTATATATATATATATAATATATTATATAATATATATATATATATAATATATAATAAATATTATATATATAATCATGTCATGTCATGTCATGTCCATCATTTTGTATATGGTTAAAAATTATTGAAGTTTCGTTATATATTATTGATATATATTATATATATATATATATATATAATTATAATCATGTAAGTAATATTCTAAAGTCATATTATCATATATATATATATATATATATATATATATATATATAATATATATTAATATTATATATAATATATATATATAATAAATATTATAATATATATATATATATATATATATAATATATACATATATATAACTATATATATAGATATAGTATATATATTAATATATATAATATATTATATTAATATTAATATAAATATATATATAATATTATACTAAATATATATTAATATATATTATACTTAATATATATATAATGATATATATATATTACTATTATAAAATTATATATATATATATACTATATATAAATATATATATATATATATATATATATATATATATATATATATATACTATATATATATATATTAATTTATTAATTCAAACTTCTTTGAGGAAACATCTCGATCCAACATCCGCATTCGCATCCGCATTTCCTCATCCTCATCCTCTTTAAGATCCGCATCCGCTCCGCTTCCGCAAACAGTCAAATTTTAACATCCGGTCCATATATATACGTTTAGTAAAGGTTATGTTGAGTTTTGTTAGTTTAGATTTACATTAAACTTATTTTTATTAAAATATTTTTTTTTTAATGGATGTGAAGCTGCTTTATTATTATTGATTTCAATGGACTAATGCATTTACTTCAAGTTTTATGAATGTGTCGAATTCAATAGCACATCGAATGTATATTGGAGGCTAGAGCAGATTCCCACATGGTATATATTATATATATATATATATATAATTATATATAATATAAATATAATTATAATAATCATATACTATATATATATATACACATATATTTATAATATAATATATATGTTTTTGGGTGTCGCGGCGGTTCCTCCCTCCTCCCCTACGGGTATAATAAGCTTTATACGTGATTCCAAATATGTAATTTGTTTTTCTGTAATGTCGTACTTTTCGAGATATTCATTTATGAAAAATATTTGTATATGGTTTTGGGTATTGGGGTAACATTTTTTTGATATGCATATACGCTGATTTTCATAATGTAATTGATTTTTCTTGTTGAGAATACAATTTTTTCGACGATATTTCATTTTTTTTAAAATTTTTTTATTTATCATAAATGTGATTTTAATAATTATTTAAAAATATTCGAAACTTTTGAATCATGTCCCATCCCCACTGAAATTCATTGTTAGAATCATTTATAGCAAATTTGTTAAAAAAAAAAAAAAAAAAATCAAAAAACTGACGGAGTCTTAAAACATAACAGGCCTATATATTAATATATATATATATATATATTATACACTTATATATACTATTATATATATATATATTATTAATATATTTATATATATATATATATATAGACCAGATAATAATTTATATATATAGTAATATAGTAATATATATATATATAAATATATAAATATTTATTAAATTATATATATATATTATATATATACTACTATATATATATAATATTAATATATACATATATATTAAATATATAATAATATATATATATATTATATATATATATACTCATAATAATATATACATTACATTAGGCATCTCACGATACTGTGCTTTGCAGGTGAAAATTCTACTTTCGATTGAGTTTATTATAAGACTATTTATCAAAATGAATATTTTAAAAAATCGATAAATAAATTAGTTTTTTTTTTCTCATTTTCTCATTAATGAGAAAGTGAAAGTGAAAATTTTTATGTTTTCATTTTTTGATTATAAATAATTAATTCTCCACAAACAACGTGAAAGTGTGAATATTTCTATGGTTATTTTCAAAATATTGAAGGTACAATTGCCAATGTTCTCAAATTCTAATTTCTCAAGAAAAAAGGACGTTGGAACCAGCTAACTTGCCGCTGCTATTTGCAGCTCCCAAACCACCGTTTTATATTTATATAATGTTCCAAACCGTCCAGAAAGGAATATATAAATGAGTTTCAAGGAAGAAAAACAATTCGAAAATGTCCCCAAAAGTCAACAGCATAATCATCAGTATCTATCCTCATCGTCACAGGTTTGAAATTATTGAAGCACAATTATACAACGAACAATTATAAGTGTATGTGTTGAAAGAAAACAAATGGGAAAGAAATATTTTGAAAAACAAATCCAATGGTACTTAAAACTGCTTAAAATGGTTGTCTAAGATGACTTGCCATTTAGTATTTTTAGTTAAGATATGACTTTCGCAAGGATAATGGAATAAGCTTCAATGCAGTTTGCATTAAAACAGAAGAGATTTTATAGAGACTTGATACGTGATGCAATATACCCATCAGTGAAAAATAATATAACATCAATCATATCTTCTCTGATTGAGGCATGTAAATTCTGATTTACAACAGAGACAGGGTCTTACAATACATATGGAATCCCTCGTGCGTATCCCTCACGTGATCACAATTGACTGGGAAAACCTTCAAGAGGCACCCTTCGTGTTATTGTGACAGAATTTTTCTTTCGGAGGAATCATACCGGCGGTGAATATTCATGGAACCAGTGATAATTGCAAATGGTGGATAAATGGAAGGTTTTACAAGTTCAAGTGCACTGTGTAATGAGAGATGCAGTCGCATATATGAAAAAACACTTTTTTTTTGTCTAAAGTAAAAAATGTGGACTGTTTTGCACATCAGATTAAACTTGTATTTAAAAATGGTTTAGTTGTTCAAAAATGTATGTTCATTATTTATAGCCATCTTCTAGTCGATAGCTACTCATTTTTCATTCATTACCGCTCCAAAGCCCCAAAATGTATTCTGAAAAGAAAAGAAAGTACAATCAATATTAAAATTACCTCAAATGTTCTGTTGTGCAAGATATTCAAAGATGCAAGATATTAACATGTTTGAAACAAAGTATGAAATTAATGATGCTTTCTGTCTCTATACTTCACACAACACAAAGGTGAAATCCCTCACGGCTGATGACAATACACTTTTGAATAATTATATTGCTCATCTTATGCCCTTTGAAGAAATAACCACGACTATTAACTCTGTAGATTCTTGTTAGTCAGACGTTATCCCTCTGGTTGAAATACTGAAAGTTGTGTTAAATGATACTGCTAATACTCAGAGAGGTTAAAAAATTACAGAAACTCTAATGACTGAAATCAGCAACAGATTTCAAAACCTTCAATACAACGATATTTAAGTTATGACAACTTTTTTAGAAACGAGGTGCAAAAACAAGTTTCTTGAACCACACTCTGCACAGAGAGTTAGGAACAATTTAGGAAGACTCTGTGATAAATGGATGCAGGACGCTAAAAAACATTTCCAACGAAAAAGCAGATGATCTCAGAAACAAAGGCTGTATCAGCATGCCTTACATCTGGTAGCAGAAGTATTGTGGAATATAAGACCATTATTTTAGCTTCTAGCAGCGACGAAGAACCAGGTATGGAGCTGTCAAAGGAGGCTTTATCGATGAATGAATGGTATCAAAAGCAGAAACATTTGGAGGCAGATGAAGACCCTTTAGTTTTTTGACATGTCAACAGTAAAGCTTTAATTACATAGATTAATTCGCCAGAACTTATTTAGAATGTCCTTCAATCATTGTAGATGATGTAGCGTCTTCTCAGTAGAATGTTCATATATTATACAAAACGAAGCAAACTACCTCCTGAAAAGCTCAAGCGCTTTTGTTTTTAAAGCACAACACCAAATATCAACTTTAAAATAAAGCAAAAATTAAAAAAGATTAAAATTAATAGCTTATAGAAAATAATAAAAGTAAAAAATAAAAACAAAATAAAATATAAAATAGAAATAAAATTCAAAACAAACAAATAAAATATAATTAAAAGGTTGAATTTTTTCATAAATAAAATTAAAGAAATAGAGATCATTAATATAACTGTTACATACAGCTTGTGTTTCTAGAATAGTTTTGAGAAGATAGGGTAGGAGGAATTGGGAGTGTGTGGCGCATAAGTGTTGGATCAAATTAAATGTGGATTTTCTACCCCATATTTTAAATTTCTTATGAGCGTATTGACATATTTAGGTTTTTCTTTTGAATGCAATTGTGATATTCTAGTAAATGAGTGAGTGTATTTAGCTAGAGATATAGTTACTCTCTATGATAGGATTTGGTCAGAATGTGTGGTAAAATGATGAAGGATTCAAAACACAATGACTGTGACAGTACAAACAGCTTATTCCAGGACTTAGAGTAAAGGTTATTTTTGGCTTGGATGAGTTTCAGAACCAGATTCTTCGGTTGCTTGTGAAAGTATATATAGAGTGATAGAATTGTGGAGTTGAGCGCTGGAAACAAGTGTCTGTGGTTCTCCATGATTTAGATCACTCACTGTTCGGTAGAAAAATGGGTAACGGATGATTATGCAGTAGATTGTTTATATAGTAGAGAGTTTGATTGAATGGCAGGAAGGTAGTCATAGTGCTATTAAAATCTTAGTGATGTATAAGGGACTAAGTCATGAATTAGGTGCGCTAGTGAGGTTCTTACTAGTATATAGAGGGATTATGTGTTTTTATTATAATTATAAATAAACGATGAAATAAATTTTAATATTATAAAAATATACCAATAAATTACCTAAAACAGAAGGTAAGTATCTAGTATCTGAAATGGGTCTAGTCAAATAGCTCATTAAAGTACGGAATAGTAACGGCGGCTTCGTTACTTTTCCTTCCAAATATACGGTATATATTATAAAATAACGATAACGAAACTACTTTTTTGAGTAATGTCCTTGCTATTACCTATATAATAATAATATATTATATTTATCCTGATATTAGTCAAAAATAATGATATAATATATATATATACATCATAGCTATAAATAAATATAATATTTATATTATGATATGATGTATAATCTTACACAGCTCCCTATTGAACCTAACGATTATATTCCCTATACTATATATATATATATATATTATATTTTATATATTATATTATATATATATATATTAATATGGTAAATTAACTGATAGACAGGGACCCACACATTTTGAGACCGAAAATTTTCCAAGTTCAAATAAATTCTTAAGTAAGATAAAAGTTTAGTGAATATTAAGTAGGGTTTTTAAGATAAAATTGTTTGTGGTCAAAGCTACTGAGTATTAATTCTCCAGATTAGTGCTATTGCCACTAAAGAATTTTTCTTAAAACATACTTAACTAGAAATTTTTTCGAACTTAGAAATTTTTTTTGAACTTAGAGAATTTTTGGTCTCAAATATGTTGTATGTATAGGTCTGAATTGGTTGCAGAAGATATCCTATAATTATATAATTATATTATAATAATATATTATATATATAATATATTAATATTAATATATATATATATATATATAAATATATATATATATATATATAATATTATAATATATATATTATATATATATTATTATCGATTATAATTATTATTATGTCTAACAAAATTTAGTTTATCATTAGATAGCACTCATTATTATATATATCAGCGTTTCGATTGTTCCGTCATATGTTCTCGAAAAGCTATTATTTGCTACTCATTAAGTTTATAACAACGCGTATAATATTCCTTGCTTGGAATGCTGTAGTCCTATACTCTTTTGTGGAATGTAAAAAATAAGAAAAAACAATATACTAATATGCAATAAAAAAAAATACTTTGATTTCACCCACTGGAAAAAAAACAACTCCTAGTCAACCCTGAAAGAGGAATAAGATTTTTGGAATCCTGCGAAATTTTTCACACAGGAAAATGTTAAAAAAAATAAAAAAATAAAAAATATTGTTAATAATTATATGAGGTAGATGGATCAATAAATAGATGGAGGGTTCTTGTTAATATAGAGACCTTTTATAATGGATCTCTACTCTATAATTTTATATAATTATGAACTTTTTTCTCTCAATATTACACACATACACTTGCTCTCTTTATATTTTACATACCTATAAAAGGCAACACACACTACCACACACAGCGACAACACACACACACACACACACACCACTCATCTCACCGACACCACAGAACCGGCCAGGCAGTCCACAGCGGAGACTCACTATCGAGCACACACCCTATACCGGCGCGGACAACTACGCGACACACACACATGGATTAAGCTGTAAACTAATTTCCGCCCCTAATCCGGGGAGAGGTCTCTGGAACCCTACTCGACTCTTATATGGTATTTGGGTGTCGCTGGGGTTCCTCGCCCCTCCCCTAACGGGGTATGGAAAACGTCCCCCCCTGTTTTCCCCGTCGGCTCGAGCCCCCTACAATTCTGTGTAATACCTTTATCAATAAATATAATAGATACTATGTCCCCGCCTAGCATCCTAGTAAGTCTTCCCCCCTCTAAAAATAAATATTAATAGCTCAATTGTTTTATTATTTATAATATTTTATTTTTACTATTTTTCCTATTTGTGATAAATTTTACCAGGATATCCCTAATATAAATGTATTTCCATTTTCGCTGTATGACTTTTTAGTAGTTTTTCAGAAATTTTTTAAAAAAAAATTCTCTAGTATAATTACATTTCCAAGACTAAAATGGATTCAGGTAAAGTATTCCGTTTTAGACAAAGATAATGAAGTCGAGTTTACGATGAATCTTATTATGACGGTATCAATCGCAACTAGCTGAGCTATATTATATTTATTTATATAATAATATATCAGTATACTATATATATATATATAATATTATATAATATATATATATATTAATATTATATATATAATTAATAATTATATATATATTAATATATATAATATATTAATAAATATATATATATATCTTATATAATATTATATATTAATTATATATATAGTATATATAGTTAATATATATATTATATAGTATATATTATATAATATATATATATATTATAATTAATATATATATATATATATTATTAGATATATATATAATTATATATTTAATAGGTAATTGTTACCCATGAGAGGGTTTATGTCTAATACCTCCCCTAGATTTTTTATGCAAAATCACAGCATATATACTTCTGTATGAAAATAAATATAATAATGATAAGAAATAGTGAAAATTCACAAAAAATTCGTTCAGAGCGACGTAGTAGAAAATAAATAATATCATATGTGATTGTTACATGTCACTTACTCAAGCAATGTCACTTAAAATGCCAAAGAGTTTGCATATTATGATCTCGAATTCAGGTGTATTATATATAGGTGATATTCTTCTATTATCTAGAGCCTGCTAATGGTCAGGTTTAATTATAAGTTTTAGTTAGTGATTATTACACAGAGAATAAATCTATGTAATAGAAATTAACAAAATCTTATCATAGCTATAAACTATACTGATACTAGTGGATGGCCCTTAATAAAAACGAGCATATTGGAGCCACTATATATTTTAGTTTAAGTAAGTTTAAATGTCTATGGAGGATTTTTATTATACTTCAGAGTGCTATATGTATACTATTTTACCTCTAAAAGAGACTGAGATGATTTCGTTTTCACTATTCTTCTATATTAATATATTATTTTATTTATAGAGTTATTTCTGTATTTTCAAAAAAAAAAATTGTGTTTGTATTTTTTTTTATATAACAAAATCCTATGGGTTTTTTTACAAATTTGAGATAATAAAACTTATTATTATTCCTAAGTTGCAGCTACGATTTTCGTTTTCACTATACTCATTTAAATTATATTATTTTTTTAAGAGTATATCCCTGTGATTTTCATAAAAATCTGGTGATAGTAGTGATCTACCCTATAATATATATATCATGTGTGGGTAACTCAATTTTACTATTATATATAATAGCGGTCTTGATGGCGGTATATTTATAGTGACGCGGATCCCATTCTAGGTATTAATCTATTTAGGTTCTTCATACCGACTTCTTCCCCTAATGCTACATTTTTTTTAGGTAAAATTTTTTTTATTTTAGTAAATATCACGGCTCTAACTTTAGTTCGGGCATAAGTCCACACAAAAAATAAAAATTAATTCAATAGTTAATTATCTAATAATAAATAGTGTTATTATTAAAGTTTATAGTAAATATAACGCCGTGAGTCAGTACTAACTTAGTGAACTCGATGTGAAGGGGGTGAAGCGGCGGTATAACCACATTTGTAAGGTGAGTTGATCTCTAGGTAACTCATCTTAGTTTTATTATAATTGTATCTTTACGTTATAATTTCAATTTTATATTGATAATTTAATTAGATACTTAAAAATATTATTATTATAATGTAATTTTTGACTAGTAAATAATTTTCTATTAAAATAGAATGATTGGAAATCAAAAGTATTAAAAATATAAATAAAATTTGGTGAATTTTAAAATTAATTAAAGGTATGGTAACATGTTTACTCCAAAACGTACTCAAAAAATTTATATGACATTCATTTTTATGTAAAACTCGTTTTTTTTATTAAAATTTCTTATTTTTTAAAATAATATTTTCTACTATTAATATATTCAACGTTATTTTTATTACATAATATTTATAATAATTAATTTAATTACAGTAATATAAAAATGTCAAAATAATATACATAAAATTTAACGATAATAAAAATACTAATTAGTGGTCCTGAGCCACCCCCCATCATTTGCATTTATTACGCAGATAGGGAATATACGGTACAAGTATTAGGCTCCCCGTTTTTTTGTCCACTTAAATATACTGCTTGGATTCAAAAATTATTTACTTTTTATGGCCAGTTTAAAAGCTAACATACTCAAGTGTATCCACTGAAATAAAAATATAAATTTATAAATATGGTTAAGGACTTTTTAACATATTTTTATAACGTAATATGTTAATAAAACTCACATTTTTCAGTAGAGGTTTGAATGTTTCCTCATCGCAAGGAGAATTTGTTGTACCCTAATTTCTAAAGCGATTGTTTGAAAAAATAAAAATCTCAATATTTAAGATTATATAAAATTATTGATTCTATAATGGACAACTTTATCTGTTTAATTTTAGTACTTACCGCTTATGTTGGCTATTAAGGGTATGAGCCGAAAATAAAATTTTTATTTTTATTATAATTTATTGTTTTTTTTATTTTAATTATAGAGTGGATCCGATTCACGCCCTACCCTAAAAGAGCGGGCCCCGGTCCATCGGCCTACCGCCCAACCGACGCTAACCAACTATAATACCTATAAATACCTTAACCTAAAATACAACCTTCTATAAATATTTAACTATACTAATATATACCTAAATTATTTATTTAAGGCTATTTCAACTCACTTATATATATAATACTATGTATTCCTATAATATAAATATATATACTATTAAATATTAATATATTTAGAATATCATATAGTAGTAATTGTTTTAACCCAGAGGGTTGTCACCCCGAATTTTTATGAAAATCACAAAAATACTCAAAAATAAATAAATAATTGTAAAGAAAAGTATGAAAACGATAAAATTGTCGCTCTTCTATTAGGAAAAAAAGTTAATATTACAGCTCCTCTCAAGTGTTAAATAAATTCCCTATAAGAACTTTTTCAAATACTCGATAGCGTACTTTCTCGTTCTGATATATTTAATTAAGTACCTTATAAACTTTTCATCCCTAATGTCAAGGTATTAATAATGCATACTTTCTTTGTATAGGTATTTTATCACAGAGAGAAAATCGTTATGGTAGAAATTACAAATATATCTTATCATAACCTTGTAAACTAGGTGAATTGTGACTTACCTAAATTACGAGCACTCATAGTAGGCACCTATCAGCAGCTATTGCTCGTATTTTAAGCGAAATCTATTGAGTTGAAAATGTTAGTCTTAGACTTTCATGTGAGGCTTGTAACTTGTGTTGATCCCTAAAGCGAGTACCTTGCAATATTTTTCCGATTAAGTTCCAGTACTTGTTTCATAATTCATTTTTTTCAGAGATATTTATACTGTAGTATTATATAAATTAATAATTAAAAGTTTTGGTTTTTTTTTTTATTAACTAAAATACCTATGGATTTGAGATTTATTATTACAGCATCTCTGAAGAGTTGTGTTACTTTTTTTTTCCCATATAATGGATAGAGCGTAGATTTTTCGTTTTCACTATTCTTATATTTAATATATAATTTTTGTAAGTAGTAGCGCTCGGGCAAGTGGTTGTGACTCGGGACCACATATATGTCATAATACTCTTCGTTCTCTGCCAATGACTTACACCTTAAATCTTTTTGAGAAAAAAAAAAATTTCCTGAATTCAAGGCCAACGTCCGATTGTATACTGATATTATTTGACTTAGCCTACAAAAAAAATTATAATAATGAGAAGAATTTGTCTTATATAATAAAAGTATTATTAAAATGCTTTGTAATAAAAGCTCCTTCTCAGCGGATCTGGAGCTTTGGAAGGTGAACGAACCACATTAGAGGGTGTGTTTTTTGTGATCCACCATGTCTTTTACGTATAAATTCAGTTATTTTATTATTCTTTTAAAAATTATATTTATTTTAACATGTAAATACTTAATTGATAATATGTCAAATAAATTAGTAAGAATAAAAAATTGTCAATAATGATACATAAAATAAGAAAGTGAAAAGCTCGATGACTCGCGCTCGTCCGATCTGACATAGTTCATTCCATTCATTACTGATTCATATTTTGACACTTTTTTGATTGCACATTCTTTTTTTATTTATGATATAAATTGTTTATACAATAAATCTATATACTGTATTGTGTTCAAGTTATTATGAATACAGCATAAATATAAGTAACTAGGTTTTTATTAGGTATATCAAAATTAATTTATATAACGTCAATAATTAATTGTCAACAAGTAATTACGTAAGGAACGTATATCTGAAAACCAGTGGTGGCCTTGTCCGACCCTTCCATCCTAATTTTTTGTACTAAAGTTGTTGGCTTAGGGTGAATTCAGGCCAGTGTTATATTTGATGTGCCCCGTTTGATTTTTGCCACTAATACTGTTATATGAACAAAAATTTACTTTGCCATGATTTTTATAAGCAAGAAATCTATTTGCGAAGTGCGCTATTTTCACTGAAAAAAATAAATTAAAATCCATATTTTCCATAGATCAAGAAATATATTGACCTTATAATAGATAAAGTTTAATGTATAGTTATAGCCATAAATTATTTTCAAAAGTAATTATTGTGAAATTTAAAGCTCTTCTCGTTTAGCCTCATTATTTATTATATTTTTTAAAAATATAAATAAATAACTTTCTTTAAAAATATAATTATGATTCTAATTAATTATAACTGTATTAGTACTAATTGGTATGTATTTTAGGGTGGTACTTTATTAAAATGAGCAGATAATAAAAAAAATATTATTTATTTATTTATTATTATTTTTTTATTTTTTTTTTATATTAGTGAGATTGTATCCGTTATATCACCCTCCTCTTATATAAATTCGAGTGCCTCTCTATTGAGTCACCCTTGACCCTCCAATGCTTAATGTCCTGAGATTTTTCATTAAAAATCTTATGGGTATTATATTATGTATGGATTATATTTATTATTATTATTATTGATTTATTATTATTATGGAAAATCTCTTGGGTATAACATATTTATTATTACCAATATATATATTTATTATTATAATTATTAATTAATATAATTATTTATATATTTATATATTATAATATTATTATAATATGATAAACATTATATAATAGCATATTATTTAATTTATATTTATATATTATATTATTATATAATATATTATAATTATATTTATAACTTATTTAATATATCATATTATTATGATATATATTTATATATATATATATTATATAATTATTAATTTTATTATATTTATATATAATTATAATTTCTACATAATTATATTTAGAAATTTTAGCATTATATATAATTTAAATAATTAATTTATATTATAATTATAATATATATATTATGATTATATTATAAGTTATTATTATATAATTATTATTATAATTTTATATTATATTAATATTATTATTAATTATAATATTATTATTATTCTCATCAATAATTATAATATAAATTTCTTAACAGTATATAATAATAATTACATATAGTAAATATATTTTTAATTATTATAGCCTTTCAGCTTAACTATACTTCGATATTATGTATATATATAATGTATTGAAAAAAACATATCAACTTGCTAAAAAAACTCTAATTTAAATAATACAATTATAATAATTTTAGTTATAATATTTTTTATAAACATGTTTTATATACTTATATATAAATATATATAATATATTATTATTAATATGTAAGTGATTTTAAACCAATTGGTTTTTTTATTAGTGGTTTATATAAATAATCATACATATTAGTATTAAATATAACTCCTCAATAATATGTTTTATTTAAATAACTCTCAAAATGCGTATTTTTAAAAACTACTATATTCTCATACACTATATATCCTTATTTTATATTAATATATATAATATATATTAATATAATATATAATATTAATATATATTAATATATATATATATATTAATTATTAATATATTATTAATATATACTACTATATTATTAATATAATATTATATATATATATATTATAATATAATTATTAATATATATATTATAATATATATATATATATATATTAATAATTATATTAATATATTATATATATATATATATATATTTAATATAATTAATATAGTATATAATATATATATGATAATATATATATATATATATATATATTAATTAATATATATATTAATATTTAATATATATTATATATATATATATTATATAATATAATATCATATATATATATATATATTAATATTAATATATATATATATTATTAATAATTATAATATATATATATTAATTTATATTATATTATATATATATATATATATATTTAATACTACATCTTCTACTATCATATACATAGGTTTGCGCCCTGTCAGTGGACCAGCATTTACCTTCCTTTCTGGCCCGGAAAGTTTTTGAGCCTAGAGAGCAGTCTAGATAATAATAATATATAATATATACTTATTAGGGCATCATATATTATGAATTTCCGATCATATGCAGTTAGTATGTACTCTATATGAATAGTATATATAATATAACGTTACTCTCAGGATATAAGTGGATTTTTATACTAACCCTTTCAGCTTGAGAATATCTCATAGCATTTACTTATACGTTTCTATAAAATAATTTTGGGATGTTACGTCCAAACGAAAATTCGTGCTCTTATCCTATTACGTCGCATCATGCTATGTCTCGCAAGAGTGTTTCGTTGGAGTTGGCTCTACCAACGAAGGGCTCTGTATCGTCCACTGCGAGAAAGAAAAAATGTCTTTCAATTATACTCAAATTTGTGCTTTTAGATATTGGCAAGAATTTTCTTTCTAAAAATGTAAAGGTATGTTTTTGCCAAATTATTCTAATTTTCAATGTTAAAATAACTACATACAGATTATCTTGAGATTTCAAGGTTTGTTTATAATTTGCAGTCTGTCGTCGAACTGACTCGTTTATTCTGACTTCTTTAAATCTGACATTAATTTTCATATATGAAAAAGAATATTTATATTTTAGTTTATTTATACAACGAACAGAAAAAGGGTATAGTATAATGAGGAGGAAGATTGAACGAAAATTTTAATCGTATCAACTATAAATAAATGAGACCTATAAGAGTAAGGTATAGGAATATGTACTTACTCTTCTATATTTTGATTGTAAGCCTGCTGTAATACTTTTAACAAAGTTTTTTTTAAGAATGAGTTAGTTACTTCATTAATCCAAAAAGTTTTAATAACATAATTCATATCTTAGTATCTGTGTCTTTAGATCAACAGTCAGATTTTTATAATTTATAGGCTATGTCTCAGATTATAATTTTAAATATATAATATAAGTATTCAACACAACTAGATATAATATATATATATATATAATGAATTTAGGTTCTAAGGGTTAATAAAATAACTAATATAATTCTATATTTATATTTTATTATTATCTAATATATTTATTTTTAATTTTAGTAGTTTGCTGCAACACATGCTTCCATATTGACTTACTCCCAACTCTTGCGGCACTTATATTATATTATCTATATTTGTTATTTTTTATTGTGGAGTTTTTCTAATTACTTTTGATTCAAATCTCTCACTACTTAAGTGGGTTATATAATGATCCAGATAAGCCAAACTAAGGCATTAATAATGTCTCACTAACGTTAATCACCAAACAATACTATGCTCGTGCACGTATTTCAAACATAAAAAAAAAAAACATTTAATTAATATCCACAAAATGTTAATAGTTATGTGATACGGATAAATTGCAATTTTACTTTTCAAATATCCCCACTATTTGCAAAATCTATCTCTATTATCTCTTTGCATATTTTCAGCTAATAATAATATTTTAAAGATCATAATAATAATCTTTCTCTATACTTCTAGACTCAACGTTTCTTACTATTTTAAACTTAACAGTCCTATACTAATTGTCTGAAGTTCATCTTCACTTAAAGTTCTTTCATACAGAGAACTCTATCAAGGGAGCAGACTAATCTTGAGAGAGAAGCAAAAACACAGGGGTCTAGTGTTTCATTTTCAATTATTATTGTCTTTTTATAGACTCTAAGATTTGTTTTTAAATTTAAGGGGGCTCACACCACTTGTGCGAAAAAATTCGTCGATTACATCTTTGCCAATACACCCCATGTTGTGTATAGGGTCATTTTTTGGCCAAAGTTTGCTCATTTAGATTGGTTTGTCCAAAATACTCGACTCAAAAAACTTTTCCACATAGACTCGATGATAAAAGATTTTGGTATTTGGCCAAATCCAACCAAATTGAGTGCAAAAGCTTTTGTGCACATAAAAAATGGACCCATACATCACACACATTTAAATAGTATGAAATGTGTATGTAAGATGTACATTACGCTCATGAGTTTGAAAAAAACATATATACTTCCTCATATATACATCTCTCTTCTATTTTGTACTTATTTAGTGAATGATTTTATTGTTAAGGCGATATAAAAAACTATTAGCTATTATACAGATATTTAGTTTTAGTGGAATTTTATATTTTTGTCTCTATTATCAAACATCTTTTGGTTATTTACACAAAATTAAATTACAACGAGGTTCATCCTAATTCAATAGTGGTACCTAATTTATTAGTCGCTGTTGTGTTAATAATCAAAATTTTATTAAATAATCTCAAAAATGTAAAGTTGATATAATAATATTATATTATGGAGCGTAAAATTATATAATTTGTGTACCTTTTCAACCTTATATTTAACCTTTATGCTTTCATAAAAACATAAGAAGAACATAAGAAATTGTAAGGGACAGTTAAGAAGACACATGGTACCTAATGAGGACTGTCTACCTAAGTTCAACCCACTAACCAAAACATGCTATCTCATTAGCAAATACATTTAATTCAACCTAGTACTTGTCATTAAATCTATGTAACTTAAATTCACACCCAATTTTGACTTTAGTCAAAAAAAAATGATATATTAGATACCAAAACCAATCCACTATGCATCTTAATATAACTTTAAGTTAATGGTCATTATACATGCAGAATATATTAAACATTTAAATAACTTATCTATTAATGTACTTAAAAACCAGCCAATTTGGCTTCGTCTAAATATTAAATGATATATATGATACCCAAACCCATCCATATACCTATCCAAACCTTCTTAAATGTTGCCATCGAGTCACACTCAACAACTTCCTGTGGGAAACCATTCCAAAATTAAACAACCCTATTGCTGAATTGCATGCTTATTCTATTAATATCAAGATGTAGTTACATGTTTCTTTCTTTAATTATTCTTGTTACATGTTCCCCATGGTTTTCTACCTACGTCCTGTGCTCTAACTTGAAAAGATTTTATTGGTGACTCTGTATTTCTCAATAGAATATATTAAAATATTATATGTATGACATTTGTATCATTTGTCCTCTGTAGAAATCGTATATCCTTTTCTATAGAAAAAATTTCCTTAACTTTTATCTAGCACTCATACTCCTCATAGCTCTTACCCTTCAAACCCAGAAACTTTCATTGTTGCTCTACGTTGCACTCTCTCTAGCAAATCTAAGTCTTTCTTAAATTAAGTGGGCCCAAATTGTATGCACAATACTCTATTATTTTCACTTAATCATAGCTATTTATATAGATTTACTTATTTATTCTTTAGCTTCTATGTAAACAACATTATGCTGAATTTTATTATTATGCCCAGGTCATACTTATTAGCTCTTTAATTCCTTGCTTTCCAAAACTGTTAGCTACTTTTTCAAAATTACTGCTTAATAAATCACACCTAAATCTATTTTTAGTCCACAAACTCAAGCCAATCCCTACATTTATATCATATACGTTAGATTTAAAAAACTATTATTTGAAGAAACCTAGGTTGAATAAGAAAACTTCTATTACACTTTATATTACTTCTATATAAGAATTCATTTGCCACTTATCTGGCTCTCCAACCACAAAAGAAAGTTTATCACGATACAATGTTATGACTATTTTTTAATAAGACAATCCTATACACTATTTCCTATAGGTGGCCACTATATTAGGTATTCATCGGCAATCTCTCAAGAACCTATGACATATAGAGTCACCTGGTCTAAATCAGTTTTATATATGAAGGAACACAGTGACCAACCCAAGCTTTCTGAACCTGTTGGGACACCATCTCTTCATCTATTATCCTCAATTGATGATCTCTTGTGATTGCATCTCGTTGGTATCTCAACTACTTTTGTTTTCATAATATGCACTAGACCAACTACTTTAATCCAACCAGGAGTGTACCACTCACCTATACCAATTGCAATTATTTTCTTTCATACAACCTTAATTTGAGGGAACACTTATCTAAAGGACTATGACGTAATTATAAGATCTAAAATATTATATATTATTATAACTGGATCTCCTTTTCGAGGTCATATCAGGTGTTCTCAGTATTGATTCTCATTATAATTCTACAAAAAGGTGTTTGTATACTGACATATGACCATACCCTTATATAAACCGTGCTGGATTAGTTACTAAATCTTAATTTACCTTGTGATCTTCTAAATATTTCTCTATTATTTAATCATTTGACAGTGTCGGATAGTTTATGCTTCAGAGCTATCAAGAGTCTACTTTGGAAATGGAGTCGTCTATATATTCTGGCTGCACAAGGGGTTAGACAGGGGTTCCAATTCCTAGTTCGGGATCCTATTTGTGTGAGATTATTTACCTGGCAAGAGGGTTCCCCTGCTTTGCAAAGTTTAGGGCCCTATGCCCCGTGTAATGAGAGGTGGTGAACTTTTTTGTAAAACTATTCGAGAACTCTAGATAAAAATTCAAAATAACTTTCGGCAGACCTTACAATCAGAGGAATATTAAGCTAACTGGCCTATAATTTCACCAATCTTCTCTTACTAGCCTTTCTGTGCATAAATAAGGAACAGCATATGCTCTTTTTCCATTCGTTAGGTACCTCACCAAATGTTATAGATAGCTTAAAAAATCAAATACAGTGCCTTTTGCAATGCTGGTACTACCCTCTTTCAAAATTCTACCATGGTATACCATCAGGCCTGCAGCTTTACTTGGATCAATATGTCTAATAAACGTTTAATATCTTTTACGTCCAATTCAAATTCTGTAATTCTATTTGTTACATGCATACAGGAACTATTAGTCTCCAAAGTGAGTTATCTAATTCTTTTCCTCTCAGTAGGAAACATGAAGCAAAATAAGCATTGAAAATGTTGACCAACTCCTTTATCTGAACTTACTAAATTTTCATCCAATTTTATTGGACCAATTGTTCCTATTTTATCTTTTAAATTTTATAAAAAGCTAAAAAACTTCTATAAATTTAAACTTACTATTCCTTGCTAAATTAATTCTGCCTCTCTCTTTGCCTTACTTATTGACTGGTTAAAGTTTTTTTATTTTTTTCCATTAAATTTTCTAAATCATCTTCCATATTACTACCTTGAATATTTTTAAAACATCTATGCTTTTCATTGATTTTCTCTCTTATTTCTCTCTATCCCACCAAACAGGTTTTCTCTTGCCACCCTAATGGGTTTATTTTTAAAAGTACTGACTGAATATTCATTAAATTTGCTTAAAACGTTCCCACATGATAAAACAGTTTTGGTCTTATAAACTCTTTATCCCAGTCAGTGGTACTAAGCTCACTAAGCATGTCTCGTAATTAGGTAAAATTCCCCATTTCGGAAAATTCTAGGAGGTTTGCTTCCTCTATTTGTTAGCTCTGCATTATTTTGGGCCAGATATCATTGATCTTTTCATTTATGTGGTAAAGATCCAAAACTTTTACATTTCGTGCAACTGAGCTCCTTAAAGTTCTTCCTCGACCTCTACATTCAATTCCACCTACTCTCTCCATCGTAGTAATTTAAGCCTCTGAATAGCTGCTATAGTGCATTGGCGGGTTCAGTATGCTCTAAGGAGTTCTAAAAAAGTTCTGGTGAGTATCTAGGTTAGAGTTATACAATTCTTATTAATATGGAACTCACATATGGTCCGTATTAGACAAAGAATCCCCCGTTGAATGCCAGGAAAATTAAAATACCCATTATGACTTATACTTTTCTTTACATGTGGGCATGCTGTCTCAAATTATCCTCTTCACAATGTTCCGATTCTATATTCTCTTTGACTCTGGGCGGCAGGAGGTCTAAATAAAATTGCCCCTATCTATCAATGATTTATTGAACATAAGGGATATCTACCCATACCGATTCTCTTTACCTCTCTACTCACCTTATCAATTTTACCCTAATAAGTTAATGATAATGCTAATTTAATTAAAAACCGAAAATAAGGCTTTGACGTATGTTAAGAGCATACAAACGAGTCATCTCCTCATAGGACCAAAAGTCCTTTGGAAAACAACCAAACTCAAGGTAAGACTACGTAGCTACACATTGTACATTATTTAATTGAATTTTTTAGTTTTATGTGACTCTTTCAAAGACTTGTTGACTTGATTTATATCAATCTGCTTGTACGACTTAAATCTTTTCGTCAATTGCTGTTGAAAATCGTGGATGTAGGCTTCAACGATAAGGTGGGTTTGTTTGCAAGTCTTGACTACTCAGATGACCTAGCAATATCTGCAAATAGCCGTTTTCTGTTTTGAGCGCATATATGTGTCTTCACGGCTCGCTCTAAAATCTTACGCATTTTAAGAGAGCGGGTTTACAGTGCCATATTATCGTCCGCGCGGAAATTAATTCGTTATTCCTTATAAACTTGATGTTTATCAAACATTTACAAATCAGCTGTTGATGGACTTACAAGGATTTGGAGGGTATTATTTATTATTTCAGATATTTTAGATTTTTGGAGATCTAATAAAAAAAAAGGGAAGGAGAAGATTATATGGCCTTTTCTCCGATATTACTCTTAAGGTTAAATTTTTTCTCGGTTGTTTGTTTTACTAGAATATATATATATATATATATATAATATATATATAATATATATATATATATATATATAATGTATATAATATATTATTGACTCTTTAAGGTGAGGGTATATTAAGATATGATATTTTATTCTAGCGCTCAGTAATATATATGATGATAGATATATATGATAGCTATCATATATAGGCTTGTATAGTAAATATCTTATAAATTTGAATACTAGTAGTAAGGCTATTATAAAGTCTCTATATCTTATAATATATATAGGGATATATGATTATGTATAATATAGATAATTATATATATATAAATATATATATTAATATATAGATATATTATAATTAATTAATATATATATTAATATATATACTTATATAATATATATATATATTATATTAATATTAATATAATATATATAATATATATATATATTATATATTATATATATATTTATATTATATATATATATATATTATATTAATAATATATTTAATATATTGTCTCGGCTTTTTGGAATATATATGGTGTATGTGTAAGTTACCGAACATTGGAATATAAGATTGGGAAATAAGCGCTTCAATCTTTCAGGGTTTTATCTTAATAGATAACACACAGACCCCTGTATTATCCTAAAACAAAAACAATACTATTTAGTAACAGGGCCATAATAATTATGTGAATTTAAACATCTCTATATGCTGACACTTATTGTTACACAGGATAGAGGAATCCTATGATATAGATGAGACTTTGTCAAAATTATAGGTGAATGTTTACTTCAACTGGCCCAAAAAATAAAACTTATGGTACTAACTACAACTCTCTACTGCTCAAATTCATATTATTTTGCTGGAGATAAACCATATCTACTGCACCAATTTATAGATGTGTTATAGGGAGTCTGTATATGCACCAGAAGGTGATAAATTTACGGTATACTGACTCCAAAACTTTTTACATGATCGAAGGTGATGTAGTGCGGATACTTACTTTTTATATAATGAGCTTAAGTTATCGATACTATTAATGCATTTTATAAAATTACTATTATATAACCTATATTTGCCTTGCTCTGCGCGCGCGGCGCGCGCATGAAGAGAGGATGAGATGAAGGATGAGAGATGAGAAGAGAGATAGAAGAAGTTAAGAGATAGATAGAGAGAGGATGAGAGAGCGAGATTGAAGGATATGGAAAGAGAGAGGAGAGAAGATGTAGGTCTGCGATTTTTTGCTTGCAAGTGTTTTCCTATAAAAAAAATTGGTGCGTACGTCCTTTAAGTTCCCTTAGGCGTAGATGTGGTTAACAACATCTTGTGTCTGAGCTGCTATTCGCCGCACACATTGCACAGTGCTGCACTTAATCCTAAAATATATAATATTTTGTATATTATTTCTTATATACTCTCAAATAGTAATTCTTCACGACCCCTAGGCTTGGTGGTCTACATTAATAACCATCCTAGTTGCATTTCTGTAGATATTTCTTCACATAATTTCGCACACAAAATTGATTTTAATTTATTCCAATTACGCTGTATTTACACTCACCTCAATTTGCTCTGGCATTGGTAATAGTGTTCGTTTACAACAGTCATTATTTGCTTTCGGTTGGTTTATTTCGTTTATAACAAGCTGAATAACTCTTGCAGTTTAAGGTATTCTATCAGTGGCCCTAAGATTAAGTCACCGCACTGATATTTTTCTTTTTAGTCTTTCGTGAAGGCTCAGCGTTACTCAACAAGGATATCCCAATTAAGATGGCGTCACTATATTATTCATGGACGCACGTCTGATAAGTCATTCCCGTCTCGCAGCAGACGACATACCCCCTTCCAGATGAAGAGGTCCAGGTGGATTAGTCGAGATAGCGGCTCGGCCAACGAAAAATTCGAAATTTTGAACTTATTTTTTTATTTTTAAATTTAAATTTTAGATTAGCTAGTTATTGAAAATAATGGAATTGAAATAAATTACTAAATAAGTTAACAAAGGGAAAAGTGATTAATATAATTTATATATATCATTTATATGTTTTATAGTTATTGGTGTAATAAATTATAATTATTTATAAGTTTTTTATATATAAAGTATATAATTGTATGTATAATATATTTCTCACTTAAAAAAAAATTTTTATATTCTTATAATAATAAGTTCATAGTAGATAAATAGTTTTTTTTTTATTACGCTCTGGAAAAAAATTAGTGAACATATTATTTTTGTTGTGTTTTTTTACATAAGAGAGAGGGAGAACGAGAGAAGAGATGAGAGAGAGAGAGCAGGTTTGAGAAGAGAGAAAGACCCCCGAGAGAGAGACGAGAGATTTTTTAGACCCGACCCCCCCATTGTTACTGAGACGAGAGAGAGAGCCGAAGAGAGACGAGAGGAAGAGAGAGAGAGGTTGAGATTAAGTACTAAAATATTATTATATATTTATATATATATATATATATTTATATATATATATATATATATTATTTATAATTACATATATATAATATATAAATATAATTAATATATATCTAATCTTTATATTTTATATTAATAAAAATTTTATTATTAATTATTATATATTATTATTATTATTATATTTAATATATATATTATTATTAATATATTATTATAATTTTATATATTATAATTATTATATTATACATCACCCCTATTATATATATATATTATATAATAATATATATATAATATATATACTATATATATATTATATAATTATTTTTAATATAATATAATATTAATATAATATAATAACCTATAATATAAACCTATGAGAAGGTATAAGGTAGATATATATATATATATATATAGGTGAATTTTGCGGTTAGAGCGAAACTATCCATTCGATCCGTAAGTGGCGTCAAAAGAGCTAGCGAAATAGGTGTGAGGGAAAAAAAGAAATGAAAAGCCATTGGAGGGCTAGAGCAAAAGACACAAAGCAGAGCGGGAGGAAGGTTGGGAAGCTGTAGTTGTAGTCGGCGATTGGGAGTAGAGTGCTGTTTGCGAATCGGGTGCAAAGTAAGTGTTAACGTGATAAATTTTGGCCGAGGTGGAGAGCCAACGTGGTAAGGTAAAAGATAAAAAAATGATATATAGAGATAATAGGAGAAGCCAGAAAAGAAGAAGAGATGGAAGGTTGGTGAAAGTATGTAGCGCTCAGAGAAGAAATACGATGACTAAGAAGCCTAGAGACGCGCGCGCGAGGCGCAGGAGAGGGAGAAGATAGGAAGTGAGCATATAGTGAAACATATTGATGGGGATGATTCTAAGCATGAGCGATAGATAGAAATGTGATTAGAAAAGTGTTGCAAACACGAAATAAGTAGAGAACAAAATACATAAGGAATCTAGATAGATTAACTGAGATAGTGAGAAATAAGAACATAAAAAGAAAGAGGCATTCAGAATTTAAATTAGTCCGTCTTATGTCAGATCAATTTTTCTGTGCGTGTGTTGTGTGAGGACACGCTCAGTGGTATCGGTGAACGAATAAATTTCTCCTATTCCTCTAAGCACACATTTACGGTGTAGAATAAAGTTACCATCTGTACTTAAGTGTTTGAGATTGTGGATGAAGAGCGGTGGTTGCACATGTGAGTCATTGACGAACGCGAAAACATGATGTGCATGAAGAGAGATCTTTAGGGAGGCAATATAAGCATGCGACTTTGTGTAGGGGACGAGGGGCGTTGCGAGGTTGGTCTCCGACGAAACACCACAGGGCGGTGTGCAAGCGAGTAATCAGACAAAGGAGAAGTGGGGTCTGCAGTAGAAGGGGGGAAGACTGAGAAAAGAAATCACCAGAAGACGAAGAGGAGAACCTTACACTAATTCAGCAGCCGAACAGTGTAAGTCCTCTTTAACAACGGAGCGGATGCCAAGCATACGAAAGGAAGGGCATCGTCCAATTTTCTGGTGGCTGAGCAGAAGAAGCCCTTTAACTGACGTGAAAACGTTTCAATGATCCCACTTGACTTATAGGATGGATGAAGGCTTAGTGTATGGATCATTCTTGAACAAGGATGTCATCAAATCTCCTCATAAGAATGATTGCGAGAGAAGAGCTCGTCCTTGATCCGTGGTAACGCGTTATTCAAGCGGGAACTACCCCAATTTTACGAGGGAAAAACACGCCATGTTGAGATAAGAGAAGCTTAGCAATGAGATTTACCTAGCCCGTTGCGGCGGAAACACCGAGCAAGAGAAAATTTTACCAAAGCACGGCTGCCGTGGCCAGCGAGTTGAATCGGTCAAAAACACGTAAGTTATATACTTCTTCCCACGCGAAGGGGGAAGAGGACCGACTATGTCAAATATGTACACACTCAAAACGAACACCAGGTGGTAAGAAAGTGCCTAAAGGAGCGGGTCTCTGCGTGTGAAGCTCGCCGCTCCTTAGAGCGTTGGCAGGAAGGACAAGTGCGACACCAATTTGCTACGTCCGGATATCATTACAGGCCACATAAAAACACGGGCAGCAACCAGTTTGCGAGACGTATCAATGCCCACAGGATGAGAAAGTGAGGGCAACATGAGCGAAAAACAGGCTCACGAAATGCTGATGAGAAAGAGGTTCGAGGAGGGTCCTGGGATACGTCACACACAAGTCTCTTCTCTATCCCAGGGAGTTGAAGCCACTCCAGCTTGAGAGCAGAGTCTTGTGGAAGTGCCTGCAGGATCTTCAGCAGCTTGGCACGTTGCCATAGCATCATAGTCGAATGATCGCGTAAAACTGCAATACGCGAGTCAATTTCCGAATGCGAGACGAGCAGCGACACGGTGAAGTTAGTCGACATTGAAATATATGGCCGACATCATGGTTGACTTCCGAGACAAACTTCAAGGTGACGAGCTTCTCTAGGAGTGTGCCGTTTCGTTCATGTCTGGAGACCATAGCAAAGGTAAGCGGGTTTGCGTAGTCATCAACGACCCTTTCTCGACTCGCAGTGAGGATATGCAAACCATCGACCCTCCAGAAAGATAGCGAAGTGATCAGACGGCAGATACATACGCCAAGTACTCTCCGAAAGTACGGTAACGTGTTTCAGGAGATGCAAACTGCCAGAGAGAAAAAAGCGGTACGGAGGGAGAACACACTCGTTAGATGTGCTGTACCAGCACACCCCGACAGCAAAATCAGAGGCATCTACCTGAACTCTCGGGTCGGAGCTTGGAGTCCTGGGAGGACGAGAAGAGTAGCAGAACAAGTAGCTTCTTATAGATCTTCAAAAGCAGACTGAGCGGGCGTTACCCCTCCGCTGGAGGGGTAAGGCCTCAGCCCTTTGGGCTGAGGTCCGAAACCCGCTTACACCCCACTTAGGCGGTGATCCCCATTCGTCTGGATTAACACCTTTCAACGTAACGCATCCACTGGGTGAGTCTCCACGTAAGTGGATACAGTTTGCCAATCGCCTTCTGTATGATTCGCTGTGCCAAACCTATCAGTTTGTTGTATAGAAGCTTGGGAGTTGTACATTACTTTGTTAATGGGAGAATTTTGCTAAAGTCCTCGTTTATTCATAGTTCAGAAATGATGTTATATTTAATATGCACGACACTTTGATGAATGTAGTATCAATTCATAGTTCAAGATGCCAACATCTTTGAAAGTTTGGACACTTTATTAAGGAATTTTGTTAATAATGGCCGCTTTATCTGTCGCGCCCTGGTTATGCTTGAAAAAGTCAGTACTAGGTTTGAGGTTTTGCTGTTATGTGATGAGGGAACTAGGATTGAGAATATTCCGTAGGTCCCGAAATGTTAGTTTATTCGTAGATAATGATGTTAGTATCTATTGTAGGTTTTCGTCCATTGTAAGTGTTAGAATATGTTAGCATCATGTTTACATTTCTGTAACGTTTTTTGTTAAATATTACTAATGATAGCTGTTTTAACGTGTTAGAGAAATGATAAGTTTCGAAGAATATTCTGTGTCTAACTGCGATGATGTGTTAGAACAGTGAGCGCTAGGAAAGTTTTTGCCCCCATCAGGTAATGTTACGGTTGCTCGAGATTTTGTAATGTCATACGTTAATATCATAATATCAAAATGATGTTATATTCGAATCGAGTGACACGTTGATGAAAGTAGTGTCAGTTCATAGTTCATGATGCGGTTCTTTGATAGAGCTTACTTTGTAAGCGTCTTTAGACATAATACTGTCTATAGTACTTGCTAGATATGTGGAAAGAGTGGGGATACATTGAGTTTGTATGTACTTCGTTAGCTACCTTACCCTCTTGAATAAGTGGCGGAACTTAGTGTGGAATGGTTAGCAGGATTATTCATACGTGAGTATGTTATGTTTATCGCATTTGTACATACTATTCTTAGTTCAGGTTAATGATATTTAGCCATAGCTTTATTGATGTGAAAAGCTTTGTTACCTTAACATATGGATTTCGTATGTCTGTATGTATGAAAATGCAAATCGGTTATGATAAATGTTTGCTTAAATGTTATATGTGAAGGTAAAAAATACAATTGATATGATACAGAACGTTGCAAAAAGCTTGGAAAGGGTACGTTGTATGCAATGTTAGTTACTTTTACAGCGTTAAGTACGAAATTTTGTAATGTTGACTGTTTATTCAAGCTTGAGGTATGTTAGGTTTGTCATTGTACGTCATATTACTTAGCTTAGTTAATGAGATTATGTATAGCTTTAGTTGGATGCTAAAACTTGTGGTAACGTAGCGTTATTCGTCTGATCAGTGTACTAAAGACCTATTTTTATCGTTCATGTTGATCCAAAATGATACCCGAAACATGACTTGAATCGATAGATCATTAGATCATGAAAGGGTGGCGGGTGGAGGGGAGAGCTTCAGAAGGGTTTGATTACTGGTTTATTGATCTCAGCATTAAATCCAGTAAACATACACATATTACTATGGATTCATTTGTATTCAAAGAAGCTTATTTTCTATGTGTATGTTGGATAAAACTTTGTTATCTTTTATGTTATGTTATTTATAAAACTTATTTTTCATGTTATGTTTGATAAAAACGTTGCGGTGTTGCAATTATTCGATCGGGAATTACATATTTCAAATCTTGAACAAAATTAAACCACCTTTGTTTAAATTTTACTATGTTTAATGTAAAAAACTGTTACATATAGCTTTATTATTCGCCAGATCAGTATGATAAATTAGATAGGACTTACCGCTAAATTTTTGTTAAATACTTAACATTATTAATGTAAAATTAACCATTGATGTGTTAGAGATATGATGAAAAGTTGATAGGTTACGGTAGTGCGCTGAGCTAGGTCTTTATGTGAACAAGTATGGAACTTTAGTGAATGCTTAAGTGTTTATTACGTGATCAAAGGTGAGATCCACATGTGTTAGTTTGTCATTGCTACATTATTATTCTCTAGTTGTTGATAATGTACGTTAACTTATTAATGTTGAAACAATGTTACTTAGCACTATATTTGTTGGTAAGTATGTAAAGAACTATTTTTACTGTTCTATTGTTTATCCAAATAGTCCTCGAAATGTGCCTGAATCAACAAAAGTCACCAGATCATGGAATGGGGGGTGGGAGGGTGACGGGGAGGAGACGTTTGATTTGCTTTAGTGATTTAGCGGTATTGCGATCGGAACTACCTACACATTTACTACGATATTTTAGTTCAAGAACTTATTTATGTGTGCCAGGTAAACTTTGTTATGATTGCGATTATTCGTTGGGGATTATGATACTAGGTAACGTCCATATAAATTTTTGTTAAAATATTACTATGTTAAGCAAAAAAAAAAAAACTTTGTTACAGTTAGCGCTACTATTTCGTTGTTCTGCTGATGATAATTAGGATAAGATGCTGGATAAATTTTGTTAAAATACTTAGAGTCAAGTTAAAATCTAACGTTAATATGTTCAAGATATGTTTGAAAAGTATGAATTAGGTTACGTTTTGCATGCATGTTAGTTACTTTACTGACTTAGGGGAACTTTGTTATGTTAACAGTTTATTCATGCGTAAGTTGTATTAGTTTGTCGCTGTACACTATTTTCTTAGATCGGGTATATTGCTATGTTAGCTTTATTGATTGTGAAACATTTATACGCTAGCGTTCATTTCAGTGGATTTTATTATTACGGTAATCAAGCCAATCGTATGATAACTTTTTGTTAATTGATTGCCATCTGTTAATGTGAACAAATTTAACAGGGATATGTCAGAGATATGAGTGAAAAAGTATGAATAGGTACGAATATTGATATGTATAGTTAGTACTTTACTGTTTTAAGTGGAAACTTTGTTACAACAGATCAATGGATATTGCGTCAATGTACGAAAACAGAGACCAGACAAGAATCATACGCGTATTGATAATGTTTTCGAAAAGTGGGTGGATTTGAGCAAATTCTCGAACTGATTGGTGAAGAAAAGAACAAGGTGCATTTGATGACTGCTTAAGCATACGATTTCCATCAGTAAAACATTTTTTTCGCTGTGCTGGTACGATGACATTTCCTCGCATCTCTACGCTTTTGTCGATATCTTTACGAGGTCTTTCGTTATACCCAATGATGTCTCATTTATATTGATTCGCTAACCGAATGGTGACCGCCATTGGGTACTTCAACCATACGGTATCAATAATAGATCCTATTCATTTTCTGCTGAAGATTCATCAGAATTATCGGAACTTGTTGCAGCTTGGGAACGAACTCGAGCATGTGTTATCAATGCATCGATGCCGTTAGTGAATACCTGACTGGGAGACAAGTGAGGGATGTTTAATAGAATATATGCTACTTTCTGGTCGATGTGACAATATTAAAAACCTTGATGTACGCATCTATTGGAGACCGATCGATGGGCACTTTTCTGCGCTTCAGTATAAGGTTTCAACATATCAAACATCTGAAAAGTATTACAGCTTTCATTAAAACTAAAAAATGAAATAACATCGCATCTTAACGATGGTTGAAATACTTGAGGACTTAATAATATAGCTCATGGGATAATCTATGATATTTACACTGAAACGTGGTTTACCGTATAATGCGATATACAGGACTGCACTAATAACTATCAGTCTGGATACGTTTACTTCTCTCTGGAAGCGAGAGACGACATGAATGAGTGTTGAATCAAATATATAAGCAGAAACGGTTTTAGTGTTGTGCAAGTACATTTATATTAATCCTTTCCCAAAGGGTGTTGATCTCTGGTGAGAGATATAAGAACTTGCCTCAAATTATACAAACCCTCGTCCCAATAATAGATGATATTAATGTTTAAAAATAAAGCGTATGTTTTTGTATTTATTTTATGTCTCTTTTCATTGAAAATATTGTTATAAAATGAAAACTTTTTTTTACTTCCCTTAGTCTTGTGACCTTTATTGGCTAAAGATGCTATGAAGGATGTTATCGTTGGCTGTTGTGTCTGTTACAGTATGTTAA
This sequence comes from Trachelipus rathkii, assembly GCA_015478945.1. Classification (NCBI taxonomy): domain Eukaryota; kingdom Metazoa; phylum Arthropoda; class Malacostraca; order Isopoda; family Trachelipodidae; genus Trachelipus; species Trachelipus rathkii. The sequence continues at coordinate 8,505 of JABUQX010045431.1, read as the reverse complement.
TTTTTCATAGTTTAAACTTCTACCGAGATAAAACATTTGGTATGTTAGCTGGTTATCCTAATAGATCAATAGAATCGTTAGATCAATTAGTCTAATAGATCAAGGGTGCAGGTATTTGGTGTTGATTACTCGATGACCTGTATGATAAATTATTTGGGTTATGGTAAATTATTGTTAAATGTTACTATGTAAGTGTAAGATTAAGTGAAATGTTAGAGTTATGTTTGAAAAAAAATAAAGGTGTGTCAATTAGGGATCACGTTCCCGTATGCAGCGTTAGTTACACTTCTATCGTTGTTAGTATGAAGCTTTGTTAATGGTTAACCTGTTTATTCGTGTTAGTTTGTGGTTGTACATAATATTCTTATCAGGTTATATGTTAGCTTTATTGATGTGAAAACTTTGTTACTGTTAGCATATTAACTATGAGATGTGGTCAGCTATGATAAAATAGGTGTAGGTTATGATAAATTTGTCTAAACTGTTAAATCATATAAATATTACGATAAATAGCATTGATATGTTAGAGAATTGTTTACTAGAAAAAGCAAAAAAAAGTTATTATGGTTCCAATCCTCCTCCTGTGTCTCAGGATATGTATGACAAAATTGGATAGGTTACGTTTGTATGATATGTTAGTTTACTTCAGTGGTGGAAGATGGAACTTGTTACATGTTAACTGTTTAATTTCGTGTTAGGTGTGTTCGTTTTGTCGTTATCGACATTATATTATCAGTTCACGATAATGCTATGTTTAGTTTATTAAGAGTGAAGCTTTGTCACAGTTAGCGCCTTAATACTCGATTTGACAGCGTATAAAGCTAATTTAACAACCCTGATATAGACATTAGCAATGTATTCATGAATCTTAGTATATGATAGAGTAGGTTATCGTCATTTAGAAATTATCTTTGTTAGGTTTTTCCTTAAAACATTAGCAATTTTATTGGTCACTAGTTGACCTTCACCTACTAAAAGAAGGATAAGAACAGAGGGAGATGTTTGGACAAACAAGAATCAATGTACTTGCTTAAGTTTCTAAGAATGATCAAAAAGAATCATAGTTATTGCTGTAATGTTATTTCCGAAAAATGAATCAAACAAGAAATCTACAAGGTAGGTTAATGGTTCGTAAACATGGGATGGACTGTTAAAAAATGCTTATATAAAAGTATAAAACTCTAGTGAAACAGGAAAATACAGATACAAAAAAAGTGAAACGAATTGCTCGTAAACTGGGTTTGAAAATATAAATACGAACAGAAAATGAATAGAAACTGTATCTGAACATGGAAAATACAACCGATGAACAGAAAACGAGCTAAGGTATAGCAGGGCCTACGCGTAATGGAATTATTTGAGCTGTATGGTTCGTTCGTCCGTCATATACTGTTTACTTTCTCTGATTTGGTCGATAGAAAGGCGGGGGCGGGGGGGGGGGGCGGGGGGGGGGGGGGAATCTCGTTACCTTTTAGGCTGTTTTACACACGATTGTTCGTCAGTAAGGCATTTTCACGGTACTGGTATGTGACGTCTCATTCGTATCCTAAGCACGGTGTGGTATCTTTACGAGGACCTTCGCGTATACCAATGATGTGGTTATTATAATTTTTCGTACGACGAATGCGAGAAGCACATATAATTCCTGTATCTCATGTCGAGGTGCAAATATATAGACTTTATCATTTCGGTGGAAGAATTCATCAAATATTATCGGACCGGAAAGCTTGGATAAAGGCTGAGTATGCGGCATCTGATGGATTGCTTCCAGGTGAAATATCTTCTGATCGGTGACAGTGTGAGAGGTTTATCAATAGCAATAGAGGTTGTTTATCACCCTCTAGATCAATGCTAAAGTATTGATGTATCGCAACTATTGAAACCCATCATGCCTACTCACATGTCGCTCGCTACATGTATAGTTTTCACTGTTCAATAATCTGAAAATACTACAGCTTTGGTTAAAATGAAAATGAATTAACAGTCTCATCTTAAAGAGTCGACTACTCGAGGAATTTATCAATATAGCACACGTGTAATCTACGAAAATTACAAAGAAACTGTGGTTTACGTATTATGCAAAGTATACAGGCAGATATACAAGATACGGTTTTACTTTCTCTGGAACGAGAGAAGCGGTGTTAATGAACCTGTGTATGCCGCGAAGAGAATGGACTAATGCAGATTAGTGCTGTAAGCGGTATCTATACTTACATCCTTTCAAAGGGTGTTGAATCCTGAGAAAATATGTTAGAAACTTGGCTCAATTTATATAGAATCTCTGTCCCCGATTTAGGATGAATTAGTATGTTTAGAAAATAAAACGTATGTTTTTATATATTTATTTAATGCCTTTACATTTGGAAATTATATGTTATGAAAAAATGAAAACTGTTTTACTTCCGTGGGAACTTTAATGGTAAGATGCTAGATGATGGTGTTATGGTCTGCTGATGTGTAGTAAGCATGTTATGTTCGTTAGTTTAACTTAACATGTGTAAAATTTTGTTATAGCAGCTGTTATCCTCCACTCAGCATTAACTAGATCTACCTTAGCATCCATCGGGCATGACTTCGCGGCGCTGATAGGATGGGTGGTTTGATTTACGGATTTTAGTGTATGAAAAATGTAAATTTTTACGTTATAAACATAAAAAAAAATTTTTTTTAGTTAAAAGCAAAAATGATTTTTAAAGAATAAAGTTAAAAATTAAAAGTTTTCTTTTCTTTAAATAATATCATAAAGAAATAAAATCTTTAAAACTAAGCAAGAAGCATGTTAAACAAAAACATTGTACTGCAGCTTTTTTTTAAACAAACAATTTAAAGAAATGGAAATTAAAATAAATAAAAGTGTTTTTAAAAACAAAAATGTTTTAAAAAATGAAATTAAAAGTCTTGAAATAATAAATAAATAAATAAACAATCAGTTGCCGTACAGAATTTATCTTAAATGCAATATTACTACAATCAGTGTCGCGCTGTTTCGTTCTGTATGCATGTTAAGTTAGTTTACTGTTCGTTAGAGTTGGGATCTTGGTATTGCTTATAGAAGTTTATTCGATCGTAAGGCTATGTTAGGCTTTGGTCATTGTGACATCTATATTCGAAGTTCAGTGATTGCTATGAATAGCTTTATTGAGTGGAAAACCTTTGTTACGTTAGTATAATTCATTGATCAGGATGGCAGTGTAACACAAGTATGATAAAATTTGTTAAATAATTATTACATTGTTAATGTAAAAATATCCATGATAGTTAGAAAAGTGTGAGTCGGGGTGTGTTAGTATTGTCATGTACACATTATACTCTTAGTTCTGCTTATGACACGTTATATTTTTGACATTGAAAACTTTGTTACGTTAGCAATATTCATTGATCAGTATTTGATAATTAGACAAGATTACTGATAAAAAAAATTTAGAATATTACCTATGTTAAATGTAAAAATAGATCCAGTGTTGAGTAGGGAAGGTGTTTGAATTACTGATTTATAGGTTTAGGGGGTATGGAAAAACACAAATTTCTTAAGTTAAAATATAAAAAAAGCGGTAAAATTAGTAAAACTAACTGTTCTAAAGCTATATTAAAACAAAATAATAGGAAAGTTTTGTGTTTGTATGCTTATTGATGTGAAACGACTTTGTTACGTTAGTATTATATTCACTTGAGCATCAAGTTATGCGAGTTAACAAGGTTAGATAAATTTCTGGTAAATATACTATGTTAAATGTAAAAATATCCATGACTATGTTAGAAAAGTGGTGAGTAGGGTGTGTAGGTTTGTCATTGTACATTATACTCTTAGTTCTGCTTATGACACGTTAGCATTTATGATGTGAAAACTTTGTTACGTTAGCATATATTCACTGATCAGTATGATAAATTAGACAATGGTTATGATAAAATTTGGTACATATGACTGATGTTCAATGTAAAAAAATATCCAGTTGTTGGGGTAGGGAGGGGGGTTGGGTGGGTGGTTTAATGGTCTAGCGTATGTAAAAACACCAAATTTTCTTAAGTTATAAACCATGAAAAGCGTAAAAATTTTAGATTAAAAACAAACTGTTTAAAGCTTATAAACAAAATAAATGAAAGTTTTGTCTTATGTTATACATAAATGACATGAATCAATAGATCATAGGTGGGGAGGGTTGGGAGGCTCAGGAGGCTCTGGAAGCTGTTTGATTTTATATAAAAAACGTAAATTTTTTTTAATTTAAAAACTTAAAAAAAAAAAAAAAATGTTTAATTTTTTTTTTTTTTTTTTTTTTTTTTTTTCTTTCTGTTATCGAGGATACATCATAAAGATGTATACCAAGTTTCGTCGATTCAATATGTCACATATTCTAGGTTTGGGGCCGGAGACCCTTCTTTGGGGGTGTACGGGCTATTTATCCATATATGATTTGAGTACCTTATATGATGGGTATAATTACGAGGGTCATCCTCCTATGTCAATTTCCAATTGATTTGAGGGCGGCATCCCCTACATCGGGCGACCCCAGGACACCTATACGGGCTTATTAACCATCATATTCGAGATCTAGCGGTTCGATAACATATATATAAACACACCAATATTGTTTATACGAATGTTTATTAATCGGAGCAACCCGCAGCGGCATCCAACTCCGGCAATGCCGGAGCCCAACTCGCCTGATCGATACCAACTCTTTCTAGAAGTTCTTCAACTCTGAATCCTCTCACCAAATTTTCCAAACCTATTATAGAAACACTATCGATTTTTTAATGGGTAGGGGTCCCCTTGGGTGACCCACGGGACACGTAATCCTCGTCTACGCCGAGGTTTACCTCAATATCTAACCCCCTCCATTTTAGCACCGATATCGATAAGTCGAGTCGGAGGCATGATTTGGTGCTCTCGGAATCGGAGTCAGAACCGGCAGTGCGAAGAAGACCGCGGGGGAAGCGGAGTCGAGTGCGATAAAAAAAACGATTCCCTTGCAGAGACATCGTTTTCGACTCAGAATCATTTACCTTCGGGAACGATATCTTCGTATCCAAAATTTCAGTCTTTCGATCAATTTAATTTTTTAGTGGGCAGCGTCCCCCCTTACGGGGGAACGGACAGCCCGGGTACGTAATCTCGTCTACGACTTCGATTACTATCATCACGATCGACCCGAACTCGTCTTAAGCCTATCTTCGCTCGCTCCAGGAACCCCGAACAAGGGCGACAGCGACATATTTCAACCTTCGCTCATCGGGGCGAGGTTACCTAGTATACTCCTAGCGATATTGACAGCTCCGTCGGTTTCGAGCTTAAATACCATCAACTGATATATTCAAGTTTCAGACCATATACCTATATCCTTCCTATCGAGAATCGGCTGTAAGCATCCGAAAAGCACTATTACTACTGTGGATAAAGGGTTATTTTTGGAAGCACCCCTATATGCTTCTCCGCAGACTAACCCGTGGCGGCCTTTATACATTTATTTATTTTCTTTTGCAGTCTTTACCTGTAATTTCATTTTATAGGGTGTTGTGATAAGGGAGAGTTACTCCAAATGTACAGAAGAATGGAGATATGAGCACAAAAAGGAAAACACTGGGGACTGGAGTGCCATGGGAATGTCCTCTAAGACTCCTATCATTGCCCAATGGTGGATAATCTCATCGCTTCAGGAACGCTAATTGCTTCCTTCATTATATATATATATATATATATATATTATATATATTAGATATAATTATATATATATATATATATAGTATATATTGATTATATATATATAATATAAATAGTTATATATACTTATATATTATATATACTATATATATATCGGTGCGGTGCGTGGTGCGGTTCGCGTAGCTTCGGCCCGGTGGTGCTTGTGCGGTGCCGGCTGGCACGGACCTTGCGGTCGGTAGCGAAACTCCCGGGTAAATCGGCCAACCCTATTACGCAATCAAGTGAACTCCGTCTCAATGCAAAAAGATCTTTGCCAGAAACTCCACAATCCAAAAACTTGAATATTTCTGAAAACAATTCCTAACTTCTTCATTTACAACGCAAGCTCTACTATCTCATTCGCGACCAGCACCTAAAATTAGTAATGAATCCCAAGAAACATGCCCTATCACTAAGCTTTCATCATCGTCTGAAATCAAACCTCGCCTAATCGCTATATACATAAAAATTCATTGCACTGACCCCATTCTATGTCCTAATATCCACTTTGTACCACGCATCGCCACAAACAATCAATTTGAATCACATTTGCAAACTTCACAATCTCTCATCTAATCCTATCCACTTATATCATCATTGTTGATATATATCAATATATAATATATGATACTTATATATATATATATATATATATAATATATATATTATTATAATATAATATATATATAATATATATATATATATATATATATAGTAATGAAATATAGATATGATTTAAACGGTATATAGATCATTAAGACTGTCCAACATTAATAAATAGAGTAATGCCTTAATTAAATTTGCTTGTAAATCTATATATAAATAGAAGAAAATCAGTACTCTTTTAATAAGAGGTTGTAAACGTTTATCAAAAGTATTTAAAAAATTATTGAGGAACTTTCTTCAAATATTCTTTAAATATTTGATATTACAACTTCACCAACAATGTTATTAAAAGAATACTGATTTTTTTTAATAATATAAAGATTTTACAAGCAATTCTTTAATTCAGGATCACGTATATATATATATATATTATTATTATCTTATATATATATATTAATATACTATATTCATAATATTAAATAATAGATATATATATAATATTATATTATATATATATATTACTATAATATATATATTAGTGATGGGCACGATTTAATCGAAATCGAGGAATCGGCTTTTATCAGGAATCGGATCGGGAATCGGCCAAAATTGTGTACCGAATTCTTTAACCGTTTCTTGCGGATATACAGTCTGAAAATAATTTTTAATTCGATCTATTGATATTTCAAAGACCATTCGAATTCAGCGGAGTATTGTTTTAATTTCAGTGTTGTATTTGTTTAATTAAAGGAAACTGGATTGAGCGACGCATCTTTACGTAGAGCATAAGATCAATCATAAGATTTTCAGCTATCTCACGGTGAGGCAGTCATTTGGCAATGTTTCATTAGCATTAGTCATGTTATGTAATTGATTGATTATTATATACCCGTGAACTCGTATGTGAGCAGTGAAAAATTTTGCCTTGTATGGTTGTAAAATCGGACCTTTTTGAATATAAAGCTATTCTTCGCAGTTCACCTTTCACCGTATCTCACGACAGACATCTAATATAAGTGATTAGTGCTTCAAATGTTATGGAGCTTTTCCAATATTGCCTGCTAATAAATTCAGCCCTTGTCATAGTAAGGATAACGCACCTAATTGAGCTGCAAGAAATGTACACAAGCGGACTTCCAGGATTACCTTGGCTTTTGTCACTCTTTGACAACTATGTTCTCAATGAATGCCTATGTGAACCAAAAGAGCATGTCGAAAAAAATATAATCCAATATGCAACAAATCGATAGGTCATTGTAAACACTCGCCCTCAACGTCTAATTGCAAGTATGAAGATATCAAACAGATGTTTAATTTACACAGCACACAGATTTATTCAGAACCGTACAAACCAGAGTAATAGCCAAGTACATATGCTTTTCAAAAATTATTGAACAAGCCGTGCTCTCATTTATATTATGCAGTGATCAATCCAAACTGCATAGCTTGAGAAACAACGGAAATGGTCTCTTCTTGGAAAAATTGCTAAAAATACTAAAAACTTTGTTGATCGTACAAATTAATTGAGCCACAAGGAATCTTGGCATCGGCAAATGAATCAAATATGAAATGTGAATTTGCAAGTTTTTATTGAAAAGAGTCAAAAAAAAAACTAATTTGAGGGACTGGGATCTACAGTATCAGCAGGTGAAAAAGAAAGTTCAAGTAAAAAGTAATCTAGAGTTACTGATAAGAATCTTGTGCCTTGCTACCTAGTCTTGATTCCAAGCTTTAAACTACCAGTACCATGAGGATGGAGATATAACACTAAAAAAGTGAGAAGAATTCTTAAGACAAATAAATGTGGCGAAGATGATATGTATAAAAGAAAGAAAAAACAATACTTATTTAAACCAATCTTCAGATTCTTCTCATTTATCAAACAAACGGTGCGAAAAAAAAGTTGATAACTGAGACTAACGAGTTTCTAACTTCAGTTCTTGAAAGCTGTTTTTCGGAAGTTTTGAAGAGAAAAAAAACTTTAAAACAGTATGAAAACATATACATTCCTAAGGAGAAAGACAACATATATTGTAAAAAGTTGAAATGTTTTAATAAGTAGAATCAAAGGCATATAAAAATATGAACATTAAAAATTCAGAAAGTCACTACCAATCGAGTGGTCATACAGAATACAAGGACGCTTTCAGCATATTGGTATCCCTATGCTAGAAAAATATTTAAAGATCGTTTTCCCCCCC
>JABUQX010045430.1:20000-37705 GCA_015478945.1 Trachelipus rathkii | reverse complement strand
ATGCAGTTGCCAGATTACAGTTGGAAATATATATATATATAGATAATATATATATATATATAATATATATATCATATATATATAATATAGTATAATATTATATTATTATATATATAGTATATATATATAGTATAAATATATATATATATATATAATGTTTATTAAGTGGGCACGTGCCTAACATCGAAGGATTAGTACTATTCGGGCTTCTTTAAATTTGCGCTTCGCCGTTGCTTGCTTCTTGAATATTGGGGTACGTGACCGCCATTTGCTTGTTTCTTCATATTGCAGGTTATTTGACCCTAGTTTCTGCGTTCTTTATAATTGCAGGCCACCTACCCCAGCCCTGTCCTTATATTTCAGTTTCGTGTTTTTTTATGATTGGGGTCTCGATGACCTAGTTCTTGTTCTTTATATTGTGGTCACGTTACCCCAGTTGCTTGTTCTTCATATTGGGGTAAGGTGACCCCAGTTGCTGGTTCTTTATATTGGGGTTACTGCACCCTCAGCTGCTTGTTCGTTATATTGGAACGTTTCGTGTTCTTTACATTGCGAGTCACTTCACCCGCAGATTTTTTTTCTTTATAATGCGGTTCGCCTTATACCCCGAGTTGCTTGTTCTGTACAGCGTGTCCTGTATGAAGCTGTCTCGTATAGAATGTTAAAACTCGAACCTTTCTACATTGTCTTCTTCAAATATTTCCATAGAAAGCTCTATGATAGGTTCGTGTACGTTGCTAACCAATCCTGAATAATAGAACATGGAAATATATATATATATATATATATATATATATATATATATATATATACATATATATATATATATATTACTATAATATAATATAATATATACTATACTATAGTAATATATATATATAGTATATAGTATATATATATAGTTTTATAATATATATAATTTTATAAGTGGGCACTGCAACTCGAAGGAATTTGAGTACTCCTTCGGTCTTCTAAATTTGCGCTTCTGCTGTTGCCTTGCTTCTTGATATTGGGACGTGAACCCCATTTGCTTGTTCTTATATTGCGGCGTTATTTGACCTAGTTTCTGGTTCTTTATATTGAGGCAACCTGCCCCCAGTGCTTGTTCCTTTTATTTTTTAAGTTTCTTCTTTTTTATTATTAGGGCGACTCGTGACCCTAGATGCTTGTTCTTTATATGGGGCCCGTCACGTTACCCCAGTGCTTTCTTCATATCTGGGGTTAGGACCCCAGGTGCGGTTCTTTTATATTGGTACGTGACCCCAGCTGCTTGTTCTTTATAATTTGATTCTTGTTCTTTACATTGGAGTCACTTCACCCTCATTTTTTTCCTTTATAATGGCTTCGCGTTACCCCAGTTGCTTGTTAGTTTTTTATAATGGGTCACGTAACCCAGTTGCCTTTTCTTTATATTGAGGTGTCACGTGAACCCAGTTACTTGCTTTACATTTGTCAGTTTCTTTTCTTTACATTGTTATCACGTTGACACTAGTTGCTGGTTCTTAATGCAGTTGCCGATACATTGGGAAAAGATAGATATAAATATATATATAATATAATATATATATATATAATATAATATAATATATATCTATATATATATATATACTATATAATTATATATATGATATATATATATATATATTATATATATATATATATATATAGCATATATATATATATATATATAAATATATATATAATAATATATTTGCCAGATACATTATGAAATATATATATATATATATATATATATATATAATTTTTATAAGTGGGCACTGCTAACTCGAAGGATTTAGTACTTTTCGGGTCTTTAAATTTGGCTTCTGCTGTTGCTTGTTCTTGATATTGGGGTTACGTGACCCCATTTGCTTGTTCTTCATATTGGGGTTATTTGACCCTAGTTTCTGGTTCTTTATATTTAGGCCACCTGATTTATATATAAAAATGCTTGACTTTTCTTTTATCTATTTGTCAGCTTTCTGTTTTTATATTGGTGGTCTCCGCGACCCTAGTTGCCTTTTCTTTATATTGTGGTCACGTTACCCCATGTGCTGCTTCTTCATATTGGGCCCGTTAAGTGACCCCAGTATGCTGGTTCTTTAATTTGGTTACGTTGACCCCAGCTGCTTGTTCTTTATATTGGTATCACGTTATTTACATTGGAGTCACTTCACCCCATTTTTTTCTTTATAATGGGTTCGCGAGTGACCCCAGCTGCTTTTCTTTATATTGTCAGTCTCTACAGTTGCTTTTTCCTTATATTGAGGTCACGTGAACCCAGTTACTTGCTTTACATATTGTCATTTTCTTTTTCTTACATTGTTATCACGTTGACACTAGTTGCCTTAATAATTACTGCAAAGATACTAAATTGCCGAAATATATATATATATATATAATAATATAAACCGTATATATACTATATATATATATATATAATATATATATAATATTATATATATATATATACTAAATATATAATATATTAATATATATAAGAAGTATATATATATAATAATATTATATATATATAAATATATATAATATTTATAAAGTAATTAATATATTATGAAATAATAAAAATATATATATAATATATAATATATATACTAATATAATATAAAATGATAAATAATATATAAATAAATTTTATAAATATTGCCACAAATATATACTAAAAAATATAAATGTCATAACTCGAAGGATTTTAAATAAAACTTTTGTATAGCGTACATTTAAATTTGGCAATTCTCTAGCAATATTGTCATTGATTATCTATTGAGTGTGATGTGAACGCCATACGTGTACCCCATTTTGCTTTAGCAATATCCCATTTTACAATATTGCGGGTTATTTGACCCTAGTGTTCTACGACGTCCCTTCATATTTTCATAGTAATTGCACTCCCGCGACCACCTGACCCCACCACCCTGGCTAAATATCAGCTCAGAGTAAATGTATTGTTCATGAACTTATCTGTTGCATTGAGTGAAGTTAATTAAATATAAATAAAGTTGTCTAGTGTCCCTAAAGAGACCCCAGTTAGCCTTATGTTTCTTATATTGTGTCACGTAGAAGATAATAAAATACCCTCAGCTTTGCAAAATAACATTCTCCTATAATTTGAGTATAATCGGTATAAGTGATCACCCCAGTATTGCTTGCTTCTATTTATATATATATTAATTGGGTCAGTATCATACGTGATGATACCCCAGTATCTGCTTGTTATACTTTAATATATAATAGTATATATTTACTATATTTTTCAATTTACATAATAGATGATCACTTCACCCTCAATATTTATTATCTATTTTAATAATATAAGATATATTATAATAATATTGGTGTATATCGCGATTATACCCTACAAGTTTGACTATGTGTTATCTAATAAATATGTACCTAGCGTATAATTCAATAGCTATTAAATACCCCAAGTATGTACTTTATTTTCTATATATATTTAGAGTATTATATATATATAATACACGTGTAAATACTCCGTTAATTTTGACTAGTATATATATATATAGATTAGTACATAATTAGTTCAAAGTTTCTTTATATTTTATACTTAATTATATATATAATTGTATATTAATATACGATGTATCACTTAAGTGGCTTATCTATTATAATGCTAGTTCCAGATTACAAATTGGAGAAAAATACCATATTATAATATATATATTTATATATTATATATATATATATAAATATATATATATATATATGAATCATATATATATTAATATATATATATAATATATATATGTATAATAAATATATATAGTATTATATATATATATTTATATATATTATATTATATATATATATATATTAATAATATATATATTATATATATATATATATTATATATATATATATATATATATTAGTATAATATATAGATATATATATATATATATATATATTTATATTTATATAATTATTATATATATAAATATATTATATAAATTTAATAATAATAAATATAATATAAATATATATATAATATTATATTATATTATATATATATATATATATATTATATATAAATAATATATTAATACATATATATATATATATATATATATATATAATATATATATAGTTATATATATAGTATTATATATTATATATAATTAATAATATATATATATTAATATATATATATAGATATTAATATATATATATTAGTATTAAATATATATATATATATAATATAAATATATATATTTATATTATATATTATAATATATATATATATATATATAATATAATTAATAATTATAATATATATATATATATATATATAATATATATATATATATTATTAATATATAATATATATATATATAAGATTTACACTGGTTTATTGTCACCACCACTCACGGGTGAGCCCAGAGCCCTATTCAGGGAGCGGTAGGTGTTGCACTGCCCAAAATTTTCACTACCACTAAAGCGTACACATAAAATTACACGCAGTATATATGGAGCATAAGACGCTAAGGCTTTAAAAATGATGTAGATTAAATTCAGACAGGGTATAAGCACAGAAGATGGTATAATGAAGTAGTTCCCAACAAAGAAGAACAGATTCTATAAGTGTTTGGCAGCAACATATGCAAGACTCGAAAAGGACATTTCCTCAGTGACCTTCGACAACTAGCCCTGGAACCGCCGTTCTCAATATCTAACAATTCTGACCATATATCATCCCCTGATTGACATTCTGTAGCGCCTAGATACAGTATTGGCCCTCCGTTACGTTGACGCTACCCCATTGCGCGAGGCGTCTAAAAGTTAGCTTTCATGATTGGGGTGTGTTGCATGCGGAACTCCGGAGGTGATTCCGTCTGTTAACCACCGTTGCAGTATAGCTGCACGGCCACCTACATCATACGAAAAGAAGGAGCTTGATTCACAATAATGACTTTTACACATACCTATTTTCGACGTCAGAGTAATATTATGGATGGGCAATGAATGGAGGTCTACGATGACAGCTAGACGAGCGGCTTGAGGTCTAGTTAAGTCCATATAATTTTGGCGCAGTCACGCCTTTGACTCGACCCTGTCTCTACACACCACAAGTTAATGCAGTTACCTTCGGTGATGCGAAGACCACCCCAAGACACTGGCTCCCTCCCAGATATGAGTATACAGTACTCCAAAGCATTGAGGACGATGAGCGCGGACATCTCCGAACCCCTTGCTCTTTTTGCTTTCGTAGTAACTGAGAAGAGTATAATATAAATAGCGTACTACGCTCTCATCTTCGTATTCAACAGATTTTCCCACTGCAGTTTCCACTGAGGTCACCCCGCACCATTCTAATCCGGTATTAAGCGGTGTTCGGCATGGAGATGGTATCCCCCACAAAGCATTTTTTGCTATTATGTTGCTTCAAGGTCCTATAAGGAATTGGTCATCATATTGTAACCTCCAAGTTGACAGGAGAGACGACGAGAACTGGTCGAAAGAGACAGAAAAGTTTGCGTAGAAAGGTGTTTTTATATGAGAAGTGTGAGAGATTTGTATACATCGCCTGCGCGTTATATCTAAAGACACATGTATCGTGTAGACTGTACAAGGTTTGAGGACGAACCCCCAATCAGGTATATCAGGTTGACTTTTTACATATTAACATTCCTTGATTCACTCAAGCGTAGACTAGCTAGTTTAAATAGAATCGGGATTGCCAAGATTCATAATAACGTTCTAATAATGACAGATTACAGAGACACGTGAGAAAGGGGAGTGGCAATATACTAGAAGTAAAGAGGGAAGAGCAGAATATGTGAAAAATGTATATTGAAGAACATCACCAAGGTGATCACGGAGTCATCGGCATATGAGTGGATTAGACTTAGAAATGGCATTAGGTGAGAAGATCATTAATGAAAAGTAGGAATAATATATAGGAATTAAGACTGAGAACCCGTGAGAATACACCTCTACTTGAAGCAGAGAAAAAAAAAGAAGTCGCCCCATCAAACCACACAGCCGGATATTGAGAGCGATTGAAAAGGAAGCTAGACAATAAATAGGTTAAAGGGAAGAAGGAAAACCCGAAAGGAGGGGAGCTATGTCGAGGTTGAGTGACGCTAGTGCCGATACCCGTGTCAAAATTATGCTTTGGATAATTTCACGCGCCACCACGCAATGAGAGTATCTCCCCGTAGTTCCTAAGAGCGGAAAAACCATAATCTGTTAATAAATAGAGAAGTTAATTTATATCACCAGTCAACCTTGTAAAACGACCGCGGAAAAGCCTATATTACTGGCGATCGAGATAAAAGAAGAGAATGAGATTCCCGATGGTCTAAGAAATGGAGAGTTAAGAAGTGTTTTAAAGATCTTAGATAGAAAACTACAGGTATATAGAGAGCTAAATAATTCAAATGATTGTAGATAGGAATCGAGAGCGGCTTCCTTTTATCGGAATAGGTTGTGAATATATATAGATATATATTTATATATATATATATATATATATTATATATATATATATATTAATATATTATATATATATAAATATATATATATATTAATATATATATATATATATATATTATCTACTATATATATATATTATATGATATATATATATAATATATATTATATTTATTAATAATTATATATAGATATATATATATATGTATACTATATATATATAGATATTAATAGTATATATATAAATATTAATTATATATATATAATATAATATATATATATAATATATATATATATATATATTATTATTAATAATATATAGTATATATATATATATTTATGAGTATTAGGGTAATAATTCAAATAATAATTATAGCATATTATTTTGTAACCGTACGTCACTGTTATACATTGATTTAGATATGCGTATGTATTTATAATTATTTGCAGATCACAATATAGGACGAACCTCAAAGCATATAGGACAAGCACTGCTTTAACGTGCGTAACGCCCATAACGCCTATTTTTGATCATGTATTCTATCGATTCAGAATCATGTACGAAGATAGCGTATTAAATTTTCTATCTGGATTAATCTTACCTGATCGGTTGCCATTAGTAGCGTATCTAGATCTCTCTGGACAGTGAGGTCTAACATGCGGAGACGACGGGCCCACCGTGAACAAAAGATCCATAGGTTTCGAGTCACTTATTCCGAGTAATTACTAGACGAGACCTTATTGTTATAACCTTCTGAAGGATAGATAATTTACGGCGCGACTCTTGAGCCATGCTTGCTTCCTAGTACAGCCTCACTAACTTTATTTCAAGCTATTCATCGTAATATAATGCCCTCTCACACGAATGTCTTTCTCAGTTTAGTGTGACCCTAGCAACAATACTCTGATGTTGCCAGTGAAAAGCTATCACTGAAAGCACGTAATTCACTTCCACAGTTGTCTTTTGTCTTTCCAAAGAAATTCAACTTAGCGTTTGTTATAAATTGACCGCCAGTGCTGAAAGTGTACAGCCCGTTTAGAATCTTTAAAAGTATATTGTCGATTCCATACAGATTGCTGACCCGCAGCCTGCAGTTAGTTCATCTATACAATGTCACGTTGTCTAAAGTCTTCCTAGCTTCTCTTTCTTTGTCACCCAATTGCGTGAGCTCCTACTCTGGTGTGGAACTTTATTGTCCATGCAACCGCGATTTTGGTTTTCAGTGCTAGTGAAATTACACACAAGTATATAAACGGTTCACCAGCATTGATGATTGTCATCACCCAACTATTGGACTATTGCGTTACAGCCTATTATCACAGAGACATCATACTCACACCTAGTTATGACAACTTAGATATCTTTTGTTATACTGAATTGTAGTTGTTGTGGCACTTATCTGTCGAAACCAGCTTTCGATACTCTCGCTGCCCATCTTGATCGTCTTCACAAGTGGAGTTCGAGCAGTAATTTCTAGTTTTAACTTTACTATTGTATTTATCTAGATGAGCGGACTAGTTGATTCTACTTAACTAAACATATACTATAGCGCTATCTTGCTCAAGATATACAAGTATAGAGTATGAGAGCAAATACGTAAATTGCGAGATAATAGAGCAGTAAATATATAAGTATTGTTGAGGCCACCTCATCAAAGCTTTCTTTAAGGTTTTACAAAAAAGATTTGAAACTATCCTCAATTTGGAAAATATGAACATAACTAGAGCACGAGTGCACGATTTAATTTGCAAAGGTTACTCACCCATATTTCCAAACTGAAGTGGGTCACAATTCAATATCAAGATGAACCATGAAGAAAAAAGAAGATGCTCGTGTATAAAGAAGATGCTTTCCTATAATACGCGCTGCTCACATACCGATTTGTTCAACCCCCTATAGACTCTTCCAAGTATAAGCGAAATAAAAGTGAAAACTATTTCGGTTTAGAAAAAAGATGCAAAATTTAGCCAGGATATGTCTAAGTAGAACAGTAGACAAGTATTAGAATATCTGAATAAAATACAGATCGAAAATAACTATTATTGAAAGATCCTCAAACAGCACCCCTATACTGATAAATAAGATAAATAATTATTATATTAGGGTACAACACAGCGATTCCATCATTCATGACCTGTTGAGCAGACTCTTCTCTTTGCTGGGAGGTTGACTATTAGCACCAAAAAAGATCATTCCCTCTCTGACAAGACTATTTCGAAATATAAGATTTAGGTATTCTATGCTCCAGGCGAATTAGCATAAATTAGCTTTTAAATAATGCTATATTGGTAGTATAAGTCTGGTTAGATTGTTACTACCCTAGTCACTATCCACCAGTGCCTCACTGAATGTGTTTTAACCATATGTAAATGTTTATTAGTTTTCAGGTAACAGGTAATATTAATTATAGCACACCAAACTTTTCGTTTTCTTATTATATATATTAACATTTAAAGTGAGTTACACGTTTCTAACCGCCGAGCGCTCAAATTTGTGCCACTTTGAGAATTTTCTCAGCTCTTTAGACTCATAGAACTATAAGTCTTACACACAGTGTTTTCAGTGAACCAGTCCCACACAATTTGGACTATTGTGCTGCTGATTGCCTGTAGGTCTATGTATTATGCGGACATTACGTTGACAATACGCAATTTTGAGTTTTCTATATCACAAAAAATCTATAAAGTAGAGTACCACTATATTAGACACTATATATTATCTCGATCAGATATCTTATGTATAATATAGAGAGAAATACCAACCGTGTACCCTCGAAGTAGAGCTTTGCTACCTGAATCTGACAAGTACTTAGCAAACATTTAATACATTATCTATGAGTACATTTGATTATAATTTAGTTATACCTATGGAGTACTTGTTTTCACCTTGACACACTTTATGATAGCCATATGTGTGCTCTTCTTTATCATATTTGTGTACTCTAAGTTACCCAGTTAGCTTCAAAGTATCTTGTAATTCGCCTTCCAACTCTATCTCTCTCTTTCTCTCTCTCTCTCGCTCCTCTCTCTCTTCCTCCTCTCTCTCTCTCTCTCTCGCTCTCTCTCTATCGCCTTTCTACTCGCCTCCCACGTCCTCGTCTCTCCTACTCTCTCTCTCTCTCATCTATCGCTCTATCCTCGTCCCTCGTCTATCCCTACTCTCTTTCTACTGCACCTATTGTTTACTATATATTATATAATTGAGCTATATAAGTTTCTTTTTACTTTATCATTATGGTAGTCACTTAACACCCCATTTTTTTATATTATATCATAATATGAGTATCGTCTAAAGTATTTAACCCCATAAGATATGTGCGATTGTTCTTATTATATATAATGTGAGGTCACGTAATAACCCAGTTGCCTCTATTATCTTTAATATTATATAGTAATGTTAACGTAAATAACTACCTAGTTTAACTTGCCTTTACATAATTGTCAAGTATTACTTTATTCTATTATTAACATATTGAGTATCTATCTATTGACACATATAGTAGAGTCACTATGATTATCTATTATAATGCCCTAATATGCTAAGTAATATTAATCATAATGTTATAGTAATAATATATATTATATATATATATATATATAGATATATATAATATATAGTAGATATATATATATATATATATATTATATATATACTATATATTTAGTATATATATATATATATATAATATAATAATATAATATATAATATATATATATTAATATATATAATATATATATATATATATATGACTAATATAATATATATAATATATATTATATATATTATAATTATATAATATAATTAATTAATATATATATATATATGATATATATATTTGATATGAGCATGTCCACAGTACACTTATGTAAAAATAAATACAAAATTACTTTTTGAAGACAGTAATATAAATCATTGACCTATATTTATTGATATAGTGATATGTATTTATACTTATAAATTAAGTTACTAATTATTTGTCAGATGTGCTAACAGCATATTTATATAATATAAATAACGTATACTAATTGATAGGTAAATTATTTGAATGTTAAGAGTTCTAGCAAATTCATGGCTACTCAAGCGGTTGATCTAAGAATACTGGGGCTAAAGAACATGGACGTCTGACTGTGGATAGTTCACTCATATTAAATACCTAACCAGACCTATTTTGAGTTGCCTAAATTACAATATACAGAAGTTACTGGTATCACAGGAATTCACAATTAGAATTAAGATTAATAATAATTCACACTAGATGTTATAGTAGATCAAGTGAAGGCCAACGCAGAAGAGCGCCAGCATGCACGCCCCGGCGCAGGAAACGACGCATGCTCCCACAGGGTATGCAATATACTGGCAATTATTTCTATTATATATATATTAATATAATATAGTAAATATATATATAATATCATATATAATAATATATATTAATATATATTAATATAATATATATTAATACTATAATATTATATATAGGATATTAATCAGGGGCGCACTCGTGTATAGAGATATGATGGATGACGGACGCGTTCTTCACCTATTCATTAATTTAAACCTAAATGCTGAATTATAACACTTATAAATATACACCATATGTATTTCAATATAATATGATAAATAATTGATCACTCCAAAATTTTAATAAAAACTGCTTTTGGAATAAGGAAAGAAACGTTACGATGGGTTCATCCTAATAATAAGAAATCGTAATATAAACATACTCGATATCAGTAGTGAGTATATTATAGTATTATAGTTGAATATTATTCTAATTTATAAATAATAAGACTTTTTTAGTAAGAGTGGAAGCGAGGCGAAATAGACCTCGTATATCTTCTCGCAGCCACTATTCTTACTTCCTAGAGATACTTGTAAAAATCATACGTTTCGGTCTTGTCACAAGATTTTGAGATGCTAATCTGACTAGAATGTACTACTATGTTTGTATAGCGTCATTGTT
Source organism: Trachelipus rathkii (assembly GCA_015478945.1). NCBI lineage: Eukaryota > Metazoa > Arthropoda > Malacostraca > Isopoda > Trachelipodidae > Trachelipus > Trachelipus rathkii. The sequence goes on along the minus strand of JABUQX010045430.1, from coordinate 26,273 downwards.
ATACTTGTGTGTCGCCTATCGGTATTAATCGCGCGCTATTGTGACAGTTATTATTATTAATAAATTCTCTATTTATTTCTTACTTAAGTATTATTATGCATTATTGATTATTATATATTAGATACTATTATCTCTATATATGAGATTAATTATTCATGTGATGTATTATATTATTATTTATTATTTATTAATTTGATAGTTATCCAATCTTATTGAATCACCCCTATTAGTTAGTGCTATTCTTTCTTGCAAGACTTTTCTAAATATCCTTAAAAACCTTATCACTAATACTAGTTTTCCTAGTTATAATCGTTCTTTTAATACAATTCATGGAATAAAACACCTACAAGATAGACTCTAGCACTGTGCTCGGTGAAATGATCAAGCTTTCTATCAAGGAGTCTATTCCCGCTTCAACGGTGAGACATTTTTCGCCCAAGGATTGTCTGTTGCAATTATATGCTGAGTTGCGTTAGAGCGAGTACCCAAGCTGATAAGTATACTTTAACTTAAATATTTACACTAATAATACAGGAAGGTGATTATATAAGAGGTTAACCGATCTCAGAAAACTATAATCTTAAAATATAGTCTCGAAAATAATATAAATGTGAGTATGTATAGTTATATGTCTAATAATTACTGACTTCTTGTAGCTACTGTTGATGTGTCATCTTCTCTCACACTCTGAGTTTAATATATATACTTTATTAGTGAAGTGTATTATCTGCGGACATTTCTTTAACACTATTTGCAACTAGTTGCCGGTCTTCATGTACTTTTCTAAATGAGAAGACGACTCAACCCGTGCCGTTCCTAGCCTTTAAGTAATTATGCCGAGAAATTCTACCGTCTTTTAAATCACCATTAGAATATAACTATGTCTGTCAAGTAATTACTATTTCATTAATTTGTGTGTATCAAAATTTTATTGTCTCATTCCTGCATTATTGGCTTTGAACTGTAATGTTTCCTATACCATTGGGTTAGTCCACTAGTGTGTGCCTAGGTTCTTAATTCAGAGTTGACAAGATTCGATTGAGCATAATAAAGAAATAGTAAATTACTTTCAAAAATTTAAATTAAAAAGATAGAAGTTTTTGAGATCTTATATATATAGATATAATAGATATATATATAGTATATATATATATATATATAATATATTATAATATTATATATTATTATATATATATATATATATTAATATATATTAGTATATATATATATATATATATATATCTTAAATATATTATATATATAATATATATATATAATAATATATATATATATATATTATATATAATATATTATATAATGATATAATTATACTATATAATTAATATATTATATATATATATATATTATATATATATTATAATATATATATATATTATATATATATATATATATATATAATATATATATATATTAATATAGTATATATATAAATATAGAATATATATATATATTAATATACTATAATATACTATATATATGTGATATATATATATATAATATATATTATATATATATATTAATATATATATAATATTATTAAGAAGATATATATATATAAATAAGTATATTAATAAATAGAAATATATTAATATATATATATTATATAATAATATATATAATATATATTATAGTATATATAGAGTATATATATAATATATATATATATAATATATATATATTTAAATATATATATATATATATATATATATAACAGATGGCGTATCCAGGATTTTTATGTTCGCAAATGTTTTTCAGGTATGTTCTATATTAATATATATATATATATATATATATATATATATATATATATATATTATTTATAATATATATATATATATATTATAATATATATATAGTATATATATATTAATATAATATAATATATATATATTAATATATAATTAATATATATCATATATTAATATGATATATATATATATATATTAATATTTTTATATAAGTATGGCATACTCCTTAAACTCGTGATAAAGTATATATCGAATATATGTTATTTAAGTTTACTATTTATCGATATGAGTATCATTTAAATATTTAGTGCTATTCTGCTCTATGCTTAGTTCTTTATATATGTGAGTTTAACGTGACTATAGTATACCAGATTTGCTTAGTTATTCATATTATATTAGCGCTATTTGTACCCTTAGTTGTATCTGTGCATTCAATATTTATAATCAATAGTGATCTTCATCTTAATCGACTCTGCCCATATGTTCTATGTTAATTACCTAAACCGTAGTATTTTGATCAAGTTTAACTATTGAATATTATTATAAGATTTGCATGGGTCTCGTGACCCTAGTGCATGTGCGTTGTATCATATGATGTCACACAGAATATCCTCCTTGCTGCGTTCGGGTTGCCAAATGGCCTCATCTCTTGGCGAAGTTTGACCCCAGAGTGCCCATGCCCCTGGGATACGCCATCACATGTCGGTTAGGACCCCCAGAGTACTAGACTTATGTTCTTTATAAGTATGTAATAAGTATTCTTTATGCTTTACGATGTGGGATATAGACAAACTAATCACTCTCGCTTCGTATTTCACAAAAGAGAGGTCAGCCACGCTATCTCCTCTTTTTTGTTCTGTTTTTCGTTCTTTTAAATAACACACTCAAAAGAACACCAATCTTAGTGTCTTTCGTGTTTTTTTTATCACAATGACTCACATCGTTTTGCAATAGCCACTAATAACAGTGTGCCTCTTTAGTTTACATATGTTCGTAATTTGAGTGCGTGTTCTCATATAAACAATACGTGTATCACGTGACACTAGTTGAGTTTATAATTTTACATTATTTATATGGTATAAGACCAGAAATAGAGCGCGATATTGTACAATCATAATAAAATAGTAGTTATAAGTTACTTTATATAAAGTTTTATTAGTGCTCTAGGGCATAAAATTAACATTTCACATGATCTGATTATTATTATTATTATTAATTATTATTATATATATATATTATATATATATTATAATTTATATATATATAATTAATATATAATTATATATAATATATATATTAAATAAAGATATATATATATAATATATTATTATATATATATTATAATATATATATATATAATGATATATATATATAATATTCTTCATCTACCTTTTCTCACCCAAGATCTATCGGTGGTATTAGGGTGCGTTAAACAAGAGTCACATCAGAAAAGTGGAAAAGCAGTATAGTAAGAATATGACAAAAGTCATATAACCCTCCTCCTGTACCATTAATTAGTAGGCGCATCATCGCAAGCTAGAATAAATCCACCCTGATTAGACCTCACGGATACATGCGACGACCCTCACTATAGTAAATCTTAGTGTAAGGGTTATCCCTTGCCACTAGAGTGGGTCACCATACAAACATACACCTCTCACAAAACCCTGCCTATATTTTACACTCTTCTTATGCAAATTTTATTTCTCGCCTCTGCCCAAACTCACATTTCTGTACTACTTATAAATGAATTCTATTAATGACTGCTCACTAACCTCACGCTTATATGTGCGATCTATTCTCCCAGAGCACTGCGGCTGCTGAGAAGTTTTTCTGAACCCACTAGTCTGTCGCCAACTATACATTTAAAGCTTGTAAAATTACGCCTGACTTCACATTCATTTCGCTTTCTTTCCCAACATTGAGATCGCGAAACCTAAATTATTCTCATACATACTCTTATCGTTTTATATTCTCTTCTCTGCTTTACCCCTTTCTTCATACATAATGCACCACACACACTCACTCACTCACATCTTTTCCCCTCCATTTTATCAATTTACTTCTCACAGTCTCTATGTGCATTTCCCTATATGTGATATATCTATTGGCGTGAACACAAGGTAATGCATTCGCACTACCTTACTTACTTCCTTTATTTCCAAGGACCATAGTTATCTATGCTAGCTGACGTATACACGAATTAACCACAATACGCCCAACAGATGTGTCATCTTACCGTCATGTAAGACCCTAGCACACTAAAATATCTGATGAGTTCTCTAGGTCGCACTCCCTATCGACCAATGAATTTATATTCTTTGCACTCAGAAGTTCGCGCGTTGACCATCCTATCCTGCCACGCATGTTCCTTCACCATTACTTATCCTATCTGTAAAAGAACTTCTTGTCTCATTCACTACTCGAGTTCACTTTCTATTCCACACATTTTTTCTTATAAGGTTAGTCTTAGAATATTTAAACTCATGACACACCCTCTGAGTTCGATGTGCTCTGCTCACCATCTAACATAACCAAGCACACTTATAGCTCCACCTAGTTGCCCTTCATCTCTCATAACCAGTATAAATTCGCTGATAACTCTTATCTACTCACGTCAACTTCCTATGACCATCTTTCAAAATACACCACCTATTCCTTCAAACTTACTACTTTTCCTGCCTAAATACTCTTATCATATGTCAAATCCTCTACAACACTTTGCACAACATAGTTCGCCACACCCTCAGTATAACCTCTAAAATGTATCATCTGTCGCATAGTAAAAGTATATACGAGTTGGCACGGACCTCCACACACTACTCATCCATCATTCTAACGACCAATTTCCTGTATCACGCCCCACCTTTCAATTATTACATAACCCCATTCATTTGATACAAATATGATTAAACCAAGGAGACATACAACAACCCTGCCTCACCTACCGCTTATTAATTAACTAATAAACCACATCACTATTTGACACCATTTATTCTTACACACGCCTCACTATAACGTACATACATACTTTTGATTCCATTATCAGAATATAGCCTATTCACAAAACACTATATATACCTAATCACGAACACACTGCCATTGAACCTTCCCTATTTAACCCCTATCATACCCCTTGATTGCAAATCTTAAAAAAAAACCTATAATCAATTATATTCTTCCTCTCCCTCATTCTCTATCAGTTTGCCTCACAATGTAAAGATTTGATTACCAACATCCTCTTAATCTTACTCCTAAACGCACTTGTTACTTCACCAATCAGTATTCTTCAGTCACTCGGGCGCACTATATTCAACCAAAACTACACAGCATATATCTTCCCTACAACATACTCAATAAAACTTAAATTACCCTATAAATTCTACATTTTTACCCTTTATTTCTCCCTTACCTTTATATAATAGGTAGTAACTTATAGCTGGCTTTCCTCCAATCCCCGAAACTATTATCACCTCCATAAACGCTTTATTACACACAACTTCAAGGATCCTAAATCATCAACATCTTGCCTCCGTCTTGATCATGTTCACCATGATAATTCATCTATATACTGCAGATTTAACCATTCTTCAAACCTTTCTCACTCTACCCATTTCCTCCTCTTTGATAATAACCTCATCCCCAAAATACCTATTCCTTTATGCACCATCAAACCCACACACAATCATTATCACCTCTTCATTACTGCTAATATTATACAGATTTTTCACAAAAGGTTCTTTCCACACCAACTACATAATCCATTTCAGAGTTACAAAAAGCACCATCCCTATTCATTATTCTGAGATAAGTTCCCCTTATTTATAATTCTGTAACCTTCACGCTCCTTCACAGAAGAACTGTTCCTATTTCCCTTGTATGTCCCATTCATCCTATATATATATAGCTTTATTTATTGTATTACAAACTCTTCCTTCCATAACTGTTCATTTTACTCTTCTTTTCTCTTACGTATGCATCTTTAGGCATTCCTTTTTCCTCCTTTAATATAATTCAAGATCTTTCTGTTTTGAAACTTCATTCATTTGCTTTAGTTACATTATTCAACCCACTTCTTTCTTTGTTTACCACTTTATATTAACCACTTGCATCCACCTCTTCATTCCACCACTCACTATGTTATATCCATTCTATTACTTCTCTACTTATTAGAGCACGATCGGGCCCAACTCAGCTAAACCTTCTTTCGTGCACAGTAGCTATTACAATTGCTTCCAGTATCTTCTATCTTTCTTTATCTCAATAGAATATTATTTCAGTTTCAACTTATTTACATTCAACTGATTTACTTGCTAGGCGTTCTACATCATCTTGCGTTAGTGAGTTCTAATAATAACACAATAGTTTACACCTAGGTAGGAACCTACTCACGTACACTCCATTTGTACCCTCACTTCGCTGTTCTTCCATATCACCTTCCCTATTCCACGCGTTGCGCAAGTTCATCCCACTACCAATAGCTCATATTGTAGTATTATGAACT
>JABUQX010045430.1:2500-17500 GCA_015478945.1 Trachelipus rathkii | reverse complement strand
AGATGTCCTAGAGTTCTCCTATCACTCTCGCTAAATTTTCATTCAGCTAGAAATCGTTGCAGGGTAACTCTTCGACGAGCAAAGCGGGCTTTCATCAAACGAAATGAGTGCGCTAACCTTCCACTTGGTTATTCTATATACTACTGAGCAAATCTTTTACTGGCTCTTATGACCTCAAAAATACATTTCATTCACAAACAACTTCACTTGATATAAATCATCTTTTACCTCGCTCTACTTATTCGAATCTGATGCTCTGTATGTACTAACTCTCCAACTGAAAATAAAAAGCCAATCTCTTTCTAGGTACACCTCACTATTTTCCTCTAACCAACCTATGGACGATTCTGGCATTCATCCTCCACCTCCTTCTACTCTCAGTGTTCCTATAGTGATCTTTAGCCTTGTATTACATTTGATCGTAGTAGTGCATGGGCTCCTGTAGATCTTATTGTAATCGAGTTTAGGATTAGGCGGGATTATATGTCCCGGACTAGCTACTTCCTCCACCAGAGTTATTTTTGACGCGGTAAATGTGCTTACGTGCTGAATACCCCGGGTCTACCATCAGTTTCAAAACTATATCCGTCTATGTCTCTCACAATACCTGAAACTTTCCCTCAGGTGTTGGAAGCATGAGCACATGATCCAAACTGTTCCGAAAAAAGGAAGGGGCCCCTCTGATCCCTTTACTAACTATCACTATACTTCTATCTAGTATTATATTAAAGTCTTTAAATAAACACTTCTTATCTCTCACTTCTTATTAACTCAATCTGAAATCGTCATTCTCTATCTTTCCGAGATCACCAGTACGGCTTCGGCGTTTACAAGGTCTCTAATGGGCGATTAATACATTCCTATTGGCAACGGAACTGTGGTTTATTCCGCTCTTAGGGAACTTACGGGTATATAGAGGAGACTTGCGTTATTAGTGCGCTTGACATATCCCAAAAGTCAATTATTTGACCGGTAGTATATATGGCAGCGCGTCACTTGGCTCTCACAAATGCATCTCCATCACTTATATTGGGTTTCCTCCTATTTTCTTTTGATCATTAGTTACTGCATGTTGACAAACCTCTCGATATGGCTTACAATATCGGGCTGTTGTGTAGTATCTGATTTCGTGGAGCGACTTCTTCTTCTTTTCTCTGTTCATTAGCTCTTTGATAGAGTGTTTTCTTCGCATGGTGGTGCTCGGCCCTTCTATCGTGATCTTACACTTGTTAGTTCTGGTTATCGATCATACATTAATGCACTACTTTGCCTCACCTGTGCTACTATTCCTTATATCTACGATGCAATCGTGCGAGTTATTTGACCTATACGCTGATATAGAGCTCTAGAGATATCTTGCTAGCTCATCCTCACTCTCTTTTATATGTTCTCTAATATCTTGTTATGCCTTACTTGTTAACTTCTTAGAATTGATGCACTTTGGATCGTCTTAACCTTTTTCCGCTCTCTATTTACACGGATGTGATCTCTGTATGTATGATTCGTTGCGGTTCGATTCATTCTAGGAAGAGCCCGACGATAATCTATCTCAAAGTTCTCTTTATAACAACCTCTCAAACTTCTTATACAAATCTCGCGCTTCTACTAAAACCTCCCTAAACCGTGCTTGCCGATATCGCGTAGCGGCTCTCGGCGGCGGCGTTCACCTGCTCGATCCACAGCAGCGCATTCGAGTCGTGCGTCCATGAAGCGCTAAACGTATCTAATACAAATAAATGTCTTGGAAAACCTTCAACATTTCGACAAACTTATGCTAGAGTCTTTCGGCTTCATATATACGATTAGGAGAGATACTACACAATTGCATTCTCTCAGTGTGTTATTTAGACCTTGCGAGACTTTTTTTCCTCTCTCAGTTACTCCATCTAATAAAAAGTGTCGGCCTCATCCGCTCCTTACCGCCGTACTTTTCCTCTATGATCTGTTGGGTGATGGAACTGCGTGGTTCTCACCCGACTTTAGCCAACGACAGTAACGCCAGCGTGTGCACTAATGCTCTACAATATAAGGCTTTAATATTACTTTATCCTTTACTTCTATCGCACACACCACCTACGTTTCCACTTTTTACCTTCTAAATCACTGTCTTCCGGAGTATTGCTCTAGATCTGTTGGTGCTTTAATGGCTTCATTCACGTGTACCACTATTGTATCAGTTACCTATCTATAAGCGCGCTGGTCTAATGCAGTGCCAGCATTCATATTGGGATGTTCGAGGGAAACTTACCAATCTCGAACCTACCACATTTACGACGTCCACCTCGTAGCACAAGGGCTGCTGTGTCTGTGGCACGTAGTATTGTGTATTCTTGGTAACTTCCAGTGTACTTAGTTCGTCTAGCGTGCTTCCTGCCTTTTCTGCCAACTCGTTTCATGTGGAGAATTCTCTTCCATTCTTCCTGTGTTCCCTTGCTGTGAGAATTTAATCTCCCTCACTTTAAAGCCTGCGTCTGGTGGCTTCATCTGCTAATTTGCCGCTAGCGGAGAAAACTTTTTTGTGAGTTGCAACAAACCCCCTCTTAATAGGGCTCTGCCCGTGATATATATATATATATTAATATATATATATAAGTGTTAGGTGACAATATTGATATCCATATATATATATAAATATATAATATATAATATTATATAATATTAATAATTAATACTATATATATATATATATATAAATATATATATATATATAATTAATATATATTATATATTATATATTATTATATATATATATATATAATATATATATAATATATATATAATATATGTATATACATATATAGGGGTACATATATGTATAGATATATAAAAACCAAATATAATTTTTAATAATTATATATTTTATTTTGTTTATATTTTTTTAATTATATTTATAAATTAAATATATATTATATAAAATATATATATATATCCAAATATATTATATAAATATATATTATTATTATAGTATAATATATATATAACTTATAATATGATATATATATATATATTATATATATATATACATATATATATATATTAATATATAATAATATATATATTAATATATATATATATATATTATATATATATAATATATATATATATATAATATAATATACCATATATATATATATATATATAGTAATATATATATTATATAATAGTATAAGCAATATATATATTATAATATAAATATATATATATTATATGTTAATTAATACGTGTAGGCAACTTAGCTAACTCGTATATATAGGATATTATATAGTAATTACTTTACGTGAGGTGATCACTTAAATTGAGCTATATTACTATGCTTAGTTGAGCCTGCTTCTTGATAATATGGGGTTACGTGACTATATCTCTCACATTATTAGCACTTTGCTCATTCTATATGTGATAGTAGTTATTTGACCCTAGTTATCTGCGTATATCTATAATTATTAATTATTAGATGAGGCATACTAACTTGACTCACCAAGTGTACTTATTAGTTCTCATTATATATTATCATATATTCTATTTGATATATTTTTATAATATATATTAGGTATATATATAATAGGTTTACCTACTAGTGTATACTACCTAGTAAATGCTATATATGTTCGACAAAATTCTCTCAAATAATTTTGGAATCTCTACTGACCTATAGCAAGTAAGTTCTACTATATATATATATAGATATGATTGCTCTTCAAATATTACTATAGTAGTATTAGGTGATTGACCCCAGGTATATGCGTATCTTTATAATATATATATATGCGGTTACTGACCCACATATATAAAATGACTTACTTAATATAGTACATTAGTATCTAGTATTAGTATAATTGTAAGTTTCTTTGTATATCTTTATCAATTGGCAGTCACTATCACTCCCTAATTTTTTTTTTATAGAATATTAAATAGGTACGCGTTATACACGTCCCTATATATTATGCTATAGTTTATATATACAGAATCCCCCTATTATTAATAGATAATGTAATATAGGTCATACAGTAAACTCCAGTTGCTTATTTATATATATCTATATATATATTATATATTATAATTTGATATATATATACTATAGGTCTAACGTAAAGCGCCGATATAATATAGTATTAGCGTATTGCTACTATTATATACATATATGTCAGTTTCTATATATATTATACTTAATTATATTGACCAGAATCCACTCCGTTATTTAGCGTCACGTGACACCACATATGATTAGTGATTAAGACTCTTTAGAATGCAGTTGCCAGAGATTCTATCTTGATGAAAAAAAAATGAATAAATTTTTGAATCAACCAACATTTTATGCAAGGATATAACATAGATAAAATAATATATTGTATCAAGTAATATATATAATAACTAACCTTAAATATTAGTTAAATTTTATTTATAGTTAAAATATATTAAGCATTTTTATTACAGTGATATAGTGATGATAAAATAACGTCTTACGCCTGGCAATGTGGTACACATTGAGAGAACAGCTAATGGTTCTTCCGACAGCAAGTGAGAAAGAGAAATAAATTATAAATATAATATATATTAATATATATATATATAATATATATATTATATAATATAGATATATAGAATATATATAGAATAAAACAAAATATATTATATATATATATAATTATATATATATATATATTTGATATATATATAATATATAAAATAATATATTAATATATATATAATAATTAATATATATATATAATATATATATATATATATATAATATATATATAATATATATATATATAATATATATATATATATTAATATATATATAATTTATAATATATATATATATATATATAATAATATAATATAAATATATGTATATATAGATAATATAAATATAATATAGTATATATATATATATATATATATATATATAATATATATATATATATATATATAATATATATATATATATAATATATTATAATTATTATATATTATATATATATATGATATATATATTATATATATAATATATACTATTTATATTAATCTATGATATTGAAAGCTCCTACTCAACGCTCCATATATTTATTGATGAATTGAATTTCCATGTACATTACTTATTGAATATTTATCTTAATAAGTACCTTATAATAGGTCTATTATAATCAGAGGGCCGTGCCATTGCGTAACTCTGAGAGATGTTAGTAACTTATGTCGGAGATACTTTTCACAAACTTGACTCGCCTGCTGTGTCGATCTAGTTATCACCATCGTGTTTATAATAGTTATCCACATATGCTGTTTCTATTCATTAATCGTGAATAATATCGCGAGTATATGTATGGCCATGTCTTTATATATGAGGCCAACCTGACCCCAGATGCTTGCTTTCCTTGTAGTCATATATTTATATATTACTACTATATACTGGTTTCGGTTTTACGACTATGTAATATGGTGGTATTGCTGCTGTTGACACGATCAGTTCTTATTTCGAAGGCACTGGCGGGCGAGTTAGCGACTCGTTCCAAACACCATGTCTGTGAGTTCGCCTCCTCTATATTGGGCAGTTAGGTGACCCCAGGTGCTGGTTCTTATTTTGGTTACGTGACCCCAGCTGCCTTGTTCTTTATACTTTCATTGTAGTTGATTATGACGTTTCTTTATTGTTATACATTGATCAAACTACACACTCCCTATTTTAGTTCTATAATTAGTATTATATAATATATAATGCGTGTCGCGTTACCCTACAGCTTGCTTTTCTATTATATATAATTAGTAGGTCACGTATTATAAATCCACACCCATAGTTTGACTCATAGTTTCTTTATATTGAGCGTCACTAGTAAATATATATATCACATAATGGATTACTTGCCTATATATAATATATTATTAATCAATTAATTTAGTCAGTTTCTTTTCTATATTATATACATTGTATATAATCACGTAGACAATAATATATGCCTTTGATTATATACTTAAATAGTCAATAGTATGCCACACATTACTAATTATGTGATAAAAACACACGGTACGATCGGGTGGCATTGACGGGTCTCGGGACTGTAACCCAAACGCGTAAATGGAACTCTAGTAGCAACCATTAATTGAACGGCCGCAAGCGAGTGTATAAAAAAAAACGCTAGCGAGAAAAAAATCAAGTTGTGAAATGATAGAATAAAAAAAAAATTCAGGAAAAACACGATGAATATGGAAATTAATCAAAGTAAAGTAACTCAGGAAAGTACGTGAGCGATGGAAAGTACCCAGGAGTAAAAATAAACTCAGGAAAGTACGTATTCGATAAAAAAAGTACCCAGGAATGTCGCTGGTGAGTGCCAAGAAGGCTAAATTAATCTAATTAATATATCAAAAATATCACTTGCTTAAAAAAGTGCCAAAAATATATCAAAAAGGCTCAATAATCTATAAAATAATATATATCAAAAAGACTAAAAAATGTGAGTTACAGAAATAATAGCCAAGAAGTGCCTTAAAAAAAGTGCCAATAAAATAGTAATAAAAAAAAAAAATGCTAAAATGCCAGTAAGAAACCACATAAATTACACGACAGTGTTGCCAATTTAGCGACTAAAATTTTCTTGAGTCACATCTTATCGATATGTGCGCGTCACTATAACTACTTATTGCGGTACCTACTAATATATATTTTGCTACTAACCACTGAGAAGACTCTATATAATATATAATATATATATATATATATATATAATATATATATAATATATATAATATATATTATATATATATATATATATATATATATAATAATATATATAATATATATTATATATATATATACATTATATATATAAAATATATACATTATATATAATATTATATATATAATAATATATATATATATATATTATGAATATATTATTTATATATATATATATATATATAATAAATACTATATATATATATATATAATATATATATATAATATAATATATATATATATAATATTAATATATATAGATATATATATATATATAATATAGGGCTATATATATATATAATATTATATTATATATATATAGTAATATATATATATATATTAATCAATATATATATATATATTAATATTATATATATATTATATATTATTTTATAAGTTATATGAGTCTATTACTAACTACTGAAAAGGATATATTATATAGTTACTTATTCGTAGTATATATATAGTAGTGATTATCTTTATACACATATTTGGACCATATACAGTAAAGATTCTGTGCGTCATACTAAAACTTTAGAGATTGGAATGGACCCATGCTATATACGAAGGCTACTTTACGTTCTCCCATTTAGCACAGTTTGATAGCATCTATTTTACAACTTGAGTGGCAGGACCTCACTGAAAATGAGAAAATATATCTATGTGACCCTAGCATAATAATAAACAGTGCCAGGAGTTAGAATATCAATGAGGCCATATCTCATGACCCTCATAATTAGACAGAACCTGTTACATATTAAATATCTTGACGATTATCTAATGGTTGAATTCCTCCTGCTCTTTAATATTTTGCGCTTCTCTCATGCCAAACTATCGAAAATATAGATAGGTATTGAGCACTTTTATGACTCACAAACTACTCACGTATTTGTTTCCAGGTATCAACAATATATCACCCTAAGACTCTCATTCTATGTTGTGCTCAGTTATTAGTTTCGTATTAAAATGTGGTAAATTTAGCAATGACACAATAGATGATTTTGCATCAATCACCACATAATTTACAGGGTAATCCCAAGCCTTCTGCGAATCACGATGTCCCTCTGTTATAACCACGTAAAAATGTGTTACGTATGGTATCATTATACTAAGTTAGAAGCTAAACTATGCTATCACAACACACATAATGTCACCAAATAGGTCTTATAATGGGTGTCGCGTTACCCCAGTTGCTTGTTCTTATAATGGGTCACGTGATAAATGAGAGCGCACAAAGATTACTAGTTTTAATACGATCTTCACACAAGTTGATCAACATGACATCTGAAGAATCGCAAATAAATCAGCAAATTCACACTTTCATCTGATCACGTTCTTGATCTATTCCTTCTGTTTTCTCGACACCTTCCCCACACACAACTCGACTCCACGGTCGCCTCCTTCCGATTAGGCGGTATCAGCTGCTTAGTTTAAGCATATCGTCATTCTCAGATCCATATACATTGCTGATACTTAGTGACAGCGGCTCTCGGCATCAATGTTGAAAAAATGAAAACAATTATTAATTAATGATTGTTTAAGAGATTCATTTTAGTTTTTTTATTATAATTAATAGCTCTTTCCTATAATATAGGTCTATAGTGTTGAGCACAAATATTTGAGAGACGTTATTCGCATATGGGGAAGAAAAAAATAGGTCATCTACCTTTATATGCGTAATTTATTGAGTGTAAATGTTTATTACGTTGGTGACAAGGGAAAAAAATATTTATTGTCAGGCCAAACCTGAGAAAATTAGCAATCTTTTGAAATTTAAAATGAAGCTGAGTTTACTTTTTGTACATTGCCCCCACCAAATTAAAATTTGTTTTGTATATACAAATTTTAAGCAAAAGTATTTAACTTGGAAACAAGTTAAATATCAATTAATACATTAATACTGTTTGGGGATTGCAATAGAATTATTTCCAAATGGTTCAATAAAATATCCCAAATTTTAAATCACTGCAACGATTTTTCATATTACATAAAATATACAAAATATACAATAGAATTACACCAATTCATCCTTACATAACTGATTGTTTATTCTTAACATTTTATCTGAATGAGTTGAGAATAGAATAGAGCCCTGATAAGTACCATTATTAGCATATATAATAAATGAATGATGGCAGTCTAAAACTGCTGCAAAAGATTGGCCAGAAAGGAAAACTAAAAGAGGATTACGGAATGGACAGACACAGTATAAGGAAAGTTTGAAAATCAAAGCTTTGTGCCAAAGTCGGTCTTAGGCTTTTGATTTGTGTATTGTAATAATTTCTTCCCCGTATTTCTTTTTCGTCACATGAATTCACATAGATATAAATTTATCACTTTACAGTACCTTTTCGTTTCTTATTTTTTATACTTCAAAACTCTCCAGAATGCTTCTATATTTTGGGTCATAGAGCCCCAGTATCCGGATCCACAAAGTTTTACTGTGGTTGACAGTGAAATGTTTGAAAGAATATTCAGGCAGGTTTGCGATATTTTTGTAGGAAGCCCAACAATCACTAATAATAGATGTTTGCTGGCCGGCGGTGATTTTTCATGCATTCTAATAAAGTATCTTCTTTTTTCTATGGGTTCGTAACAGGAATCTTTCCAATGTTTTGGGTCTCCCTACAATATACCGACCCAAAATAACCACTGTATGATACTCCCTTTAATTAATTACGTTTGACAAATAAGTTTCAATCATATCTCTAGTCATCATTTGGTTTCTCCAATTTAGGAAGAGTCTTAGAGAATGACAAATGTACCGTTCGGACTAAACAAAGACATTTTATTGAGTAATCAGTTGAAGATCATTTCTATGTTCAGAAAAATGTAATAAACGAATAATAGAAAAAGTCCTTAATAAATAAGATTTTCATATATTGTATAAAATATACTATAATAACACAAATGTTGCAATATATCTGGCTCCAAAAGTATTACTTTTAACGTTCTGCATACCAAGAAATCGTCCACCGGGAGGCACACCGAGAGACACCGACTTCTCCATCTTGGTGATGTATCCCCTATGATTCTTTTAGTTAAAGAAATAACTCAGAGTAATAAAGGGAATTAAATATTACCTTCTTTAACTCAAAGGAATACGCATATAATCAGGGATAACCACAAAGATACCAGAGTACGGGTCTCTCGACTCCCGTGGACGACGGGGGGAACTTGTCCCCCCTCTGTCACCCGTCAGCTCGAGCCAAGAAAGGGGAAAATAATAAAAAAAATTTAAATAATTTCGATGAACTAATATGCAAAAAAAATTCTAAGTTATATTAATGAAACACTTTAAATTCTAAATAAAGTTTCTTCGAAATAGTCATAGATTTTTCCTTCTGTATTATGCAACTCACCGTAAAACTTTATAAATTAGAGCCTGTTCCTCTTCTCTCTTTCTCTCTATCTCTCTCCTCTTCCTCTCTTCTCTCTCTCCTCTCTCTCTCTCCTCTCTCTCGAACTACTCTCCTCTCATCTCCTCTCTCTCTCTCTCTCTCTCTCTCTATATATATATATATATATATATAGTTATATATATATATAATATATAATATAATCTATATATATATATATAATATAATTTATTATATATATATATATATATATATATATTAAATATATATTATATACATATAATAGTTATATATATTATAGACCTTTTCTGTTTTATCACAAATGGCACTTTGAACGATTTTGTTATTGTTTTTTTTTAATATATTTCGCTAACATATAATACCAGCAATGAAATTTCAGGGTAACCGTGACATGAAAATTAAAAAATATATAGGCCTACAGTTACGGATACGTAACTTTTAATTTTTTTTTTTTTATTTTTTTTTAACTAAGGAATACCCCAAGTGGTAAACACGCAAAGATGGAGGAGTCGGGGTCTCTCGCTCTCCCGGGACACGGTAGGACTATTTCCCCCCTCCGGAGGGTCTCCGGACCCCCGGCCGATCATTGGTATTTGGGGTGTCGCGGCAGAGAGCTCCATAACAATTCCGCCCTCCCCTACGAGGGTATGGAAAAACGTCCCCCACCTGTCCCACCGTCCGGCTCGAGCGAGGCGCCCAAAAAAAATCGATTTTTTTTGTATTTTTATTTTTATTATTATTTTTTTTACATTATTGTAATAAGCTTTATAATGTTTCCAAAATATGTAAGTTGGTTAAAAAGTAAGTATCATGGGAGGAAGCAGAAGTTGGGGATATCCGGTTATGTCTCCACATCCAAAACTTTCGTTAGAAGAGCAAAAAAAATGGCCATATTGCTCCCGACCAATTAAAATATTTATTTCAGATGTTTTTTTTAAATCCCCGATTAACCCTGAAATAAAGAAGGAGTAACTGACTCATCCACAAAGGAGATTGTGAACGAACATACATTATTAGATGCTTTCCTGTAGCTGTATGCACATATAAGGTATATGAAAGTATACAAGAGTGATGTTAGGAGAATTAGTTAACGTCGTCTTCTTCCTCTCCGCGAAAACTAAAAGACACAATTTTTTATAATTGGTTTGCCAAGTGGTGGTAATTTTCGCCGGAAATGTTTCCCCCTCGTTAATGAACCCATCTTTCCTGAGGAAAAAATTTTCTTGCGTAAGCAAGGCAAAATTGAAAGTAGGTGTTTATAATCTTCCTCAGATCATTAACAAGAACTG
This sequence comes from Trachelipus rathkii, assembly GCA_015478945.1. Taxonomy (NCBI): domain Eukaryota; kingdom Metazoa; phylum Arthropoda; class Malacostraca; order Isopoda; family Trachelipodidae; genus Trachelipus; species Trachelipus rathkii. The sequence goes on along the minus strand of JABUQX010045430.1, from coordinate 6,101 downwards.
ATCTTAATATATACCTAGAAAAGGAATTTCGTTCTAATATATGTCTGGAGCCATGCTTTAAATAATTGAGTGTCATTACTTGGAAAATCACTTGGAACCACTTTTTTAGTGAAAGTGTGAAAAACTATTAAAATTTAATAATCCATTCCGATTGACACGTCCGAAGTGAGTGCAATGTTTCTATCTTTAAAAAGGATTTATAAACTTTCTTAGAAACACCATGGGTTAGCAATGCTTTACAATTTAAGATATAATTTTACTAGACGAGGTGATTTAAATAGGACAGTTTATTCTTTTTAGAACGGTAAAATTGGTAAAGTTCAGCTACACAAGCGCTTTCCAATTGAAATAATTGTAAAATTTTAATTTTTCATCAGATGTAATGCTTTTTACGGTCATCAATGCTTCTGTTTTTTGAAACACCCACACGCACTTCCACACACACACCACACAGCACACACACTAAGCACACCCACATACACACTTACACACACACACACACACTACCACACACACACACACAGACCAACACACACACTTCATAATATAAGAACACAACACAGCACAACATCACAAATCACAAAAACACAACACGTATTTTATTTTTAATAATAAAAATAAATATATATATATATTATAATATAATATATATATATATATATTATATATATATATAATAAATATATATATATGATATATATATATAATATATTATAGAATATATATATATATATTATCTTATCTCTAGTAATCTAGATAACGAACTCCCAGGTAGACTTTCACCTGCTGTCAGTGGTCCACGCGTCTTCTTCTTCTGGTCCAAAACTTTTATATCTCAGAACACTCCAAAGCCATTATCCTCAAGACCGAAATGGTTGGACTGCCAGTCCTCGAGTTAGCAATATCACCGTCTCCAGTGTAGGGTTTTTCGCCCTTTTCAGTAGATCTAGTAATCTCCATAAAAGGCTTGCAAAACTCGTTCTCTTATCAGAGCCTCATTGCAAGAGGATGTTTGTGCTTAAGGCGCATAAGATACACTAACGCTGGATCCAAGATAAATTCAAAGCAAAAAGGAAAGGACCGGGTTGGCTAGCCCTGTCCAGCCCTATAACCAAGCGAAGAGGCTCTTCATGAGTCCTGACCGCGACGCAAAACCTCCACCATCATTGTTACATTTACTGCACTTTAAAATACTATATACATATTATATATATATATATATATAGTATATATAATATATATATAATAATATATATATATATAATATATATATAAATATATATATATATATATAAATTATATTATATATAATAATATATATATATATATATATATGTATGTGCTGTGTTGGTGTGTGATATGTAAAATGCAAGCTACCAATATATTTAGACGAGCCGCGCCTGATATGATATATATAATATATAATATAAATACTATATTATAGTATATATATATAATATATATATATATATATATATAATATATATATATAAATATAATATATATTATATATATATATATTATTGATATAATCATGGCCCATGTCGATTATCCGCCTCCAGGAAAGTAGAAAGCCAATTTTTTTTTTAAAAATCTACTTAATCGAATAAAGTATTGAAAGCTTTCTCTTTGGGCCATATGCGTTTTATTTCAATCATTATTTTTTTTAACAATGCAAAGAATGAATAAATAAATATACAAATAAATTACATTATATATAGAGTTAAGTAAAGGTTATCTTAGAGTTTAGTTAGTTTAATAGATTTAAACTATATACAAGTTAAGTAAAGGTTATCCTATGGAGTTTTATTGTAGTTTACTCAATAGATTTGAAAACTTTTTTTTTTTTTTTTTAAATATTTTTAGAGGGGTGAAGCTGCTTAATAACAAAGTTTTCAAAATTTGACTTTAGGCATTTCCACTTCAATTTTATGAAATGTGGTTCTGAAATTCATCACAATCGATGTATATTTAATATATGGAGGTGGAGGCGGATATCGACATGATCCATACATACATATATATAATATATATTTATATATATATTATACCTATTAATATATATATATATATATATAATATATATTATATATATATATATTATATATAATATATATAATATTACTAATATATATACATTAAGGTCCTATTCTGTTTTACGACTACTCAATTTTTCTTTTAAATATTATTTTTTTCTTTTGTTTTTGTTTTTTAATGATATTCCTTTTATAAAAATGATTAAAATAAAAAAACGAACAAATGAATTTCATGTAACCGGACATGTATTCAATGAAAGTTATTCGAAGTATTTTTTAACAATTTTAAAAATCACATTTATGTTAAATATTTTTTAAAAAAAATGAAATATCCCAAAAAGTACGACATTACAGAAAAACCAATTAAAACATACTTTCTGAATCAGCGTATAATGACTTAATTATAAAAAATTAAATATATATAAATATACTTTTATAGAATAACATATATATGAATATATACTAATATTTATATATAATATATAATTATATTATATATATATATATATATATATATATATATATATATATATATATATATATATATATATATATATATATATAATATTATAATGATATATAATATTATATAAAATTAAGTTTAAATAATATTTGTTATTTTATATAACATTATATATTATAGTTTATATTAATATATATATATATTAATTATATATATATATTATTAATAATATATATATATATATATATATATATATATATAAATAATAAATTTAAAAAAAAAATAATTAATAAAATTTTTAATTAAAATGGGAATATTCTCTTCAGTAAAAGCCTCTTTTCCTTTCTTAAATTTTTTTTTTTTTATTTTTTTTTTAATATATTGCTACTATTACTGATACCAACAATGAATTTCAGTGGAAACGGACATGATTCAAAAGTTTAAAATAATTTTAAATAATATTATTAATAAAAAATTCCCATTTATGCTAAATATTTTTTTTAAAATTGAAATATCTTCGAAAAGTACGAACCTTACAGAAAATAAAACCAATTATCATAGTTTGGAATCAGCGTATAAGGCTTATTATAAAATGTAAAAAAAAAAAAAAAAAAAAAAAAAAAAAAAAAAATAAAAAAAAAAAAAAAAAATTATATATATAATAAACTATATATAGGCTATATAAATAAATCTTTAAATGAATATCTGAAAAGGTACGAGAGAACATACAGAAACCATTACATTTTTTGAATCAAAGCGGTATAAAGCTTAATTAAACAAAAGTAAAAAAAAAAAATTTAAATTAAAAAAAAACTTGCAAAATAAAACTGCAAAAAAAAAAAAAAATAGGGGGCTCGAGCCGTGACGGGGGACAGAGGGGGGGCGTTTCATACCCCGTAAGGGAGGGCGGAGGAACCCCCGCGACAAGCAAATACCAAAAGCGGGGGTTCCGGAGACCTCCCCGGAGGGCGGGGAAATAGATCCCTAACCTCTGGCTAGTTCCCCGAGGCCGAGAAGACCCCGACTTTTCACTGCCATCTTTGCGGTTTAACCCTTGGGTATTCCTTTAGTTAATAAAAAAAAAAAAAAAAAAAAAAAAACT
>JABUQX010045429.1:50000-62500 GCA_015478945.1 Trachelipus rathkii | reverse complement strand
GTCAAGTGGTTCTCTATCATTGAACTCTACGAATAGGAAGTAAGGAATAAAGTCCAAACGGAAAACCCGTTCGTCAAATTGGCTAACCTGTTCCAGGATTGTGAACAGATAAGAATCTTCTGATCAATTAGTAATGGGCGTCAGCGTCAAATTGTCGACCGAGCCCTAGGATAGAATCCGGAAAAGCATCTTCTGACGTACTCAGAACAGTGGAAAGCCGTCGAAGTGGCGCAGAAAAAGTCAAACGTGACTTCAAAAAACGCAGTCAGATAAAAAGGATAAAATAATAGTCTTAATTAGTGTAATTAAGGGATATTTTTGTAAGCAAACTATAATGGTAAAAAATAGCACTGAGTAATTAAAAATAGATATAACAAATTATTTAACCACGTCCCAAGAAGAAAACCGTACGTTCGACTACCAGCACCAAGCAACGCCGAACCAATATCTCAGAAGTCCCGAAAAAGCAGAAACCAGAAGCCTCCAAGAAAAGGAAAATTCCGTGTCGGAACCGGAATAAAAAGTAAGTTTTTTTTTTTACAAAATTATAAAGAAAACCGTATCAAAAATCAAAAGGAAAGGTTATACTCAACAATGTTATCTGAACAAATTAATATTTTTATTACTCTGTATTATTTAAAAAATAATTAATTAAAAATTAGTTAATTATCGAAAACTAATTAATTATAGGGTACAAAATATTATTTTAAAACTGATTAGTGTATGAAAATTATCTAACTAACACGTTGTGACTGAGAAAGAATCTTGAAACGAGTTAGTTATTTGTCTGTTTGTTTTTTGTGTTGAATGAAAGAAGTAAGATAGAAGGGGAAATTTTTGCGAAATTAACTTTTATTTTCTTTTTTAAAAAATTCATTATCACGTACTGTGTGCACTTTAGTATATATATATATATATATATATATAATATATATATATATATAAGGCTATATATATATATATATATATATATATATATATATATATATATATATATACATCGATGCGCACATGCGTATATAAAATCACACAGGAAGGTACGTGTGTGTGCAGCCAACAAAGAAAAAAGTAGAACGAACCAAGAGGCAGCATACACAAACAGACAGACAAACATGGAGGAAGAAATAATCGCCGAGAGTCAGCTGAAAAGTGCCAAAACAGAGCCCTTGGCAATCCCAGGTGAAACAGGTAAAGGGGAGGGGCCTTGCAGGCAAAAGGAGGATAAAGCTGCCTTCCCCCAAATTCCTTCTTCACTCGGTAATTGAAGTTAGTTTATATATATATATATATATAAGGCATATATATATATATATATATATATATATATATATATATATATATATATATATATATATATATGAATAATATATATATATATATATATATATTAAGTTGTTAAGTTATGTTATATATATGTATATATATATATATATATATATATATATATATATATATATATATATACATAAAGTATATATAAGGTATAGAATCTTAATCAAACTAATGGTTCATATTGAGTATAAATTTCTTAATTTTTTCTTAATCATTTAATTATATATATATATATAGCATATAGTAAAAGCAGCAGCAGATATATATATATATAGTATATATATATATATATATATATATATATATATATATATATATATATATATATATATATATATATATATATATATATATATATATATGTGTGTGTGTGTGTGTGTGTGTGTGTGTGTCTGTTCACACCAGTGTACACGGGTAGAGTTGTACACAAACAGGCAAACAAAGGTGGGTTACAAAGCGCTCACACATATCGCCACACCCACCTGCTGCCGCAAATTGTAAGTTCACAGAGTACTATGAGTGAATCACTCCGCTCGTAGAAAGGAAAGCAAATTCTTGTTTTCTTTGCTTTTGAATAACGTCCTTGAGGAGAGAGTTGGCAACAAGAAATAGAGGAGAAGAATGCAATTTCTTTTTCTATTCTTCTTTCTCTTTATTCTTTTTATTTTCTCTCAAATTTTTTGCATTTGCACATTTGAATTGATTAGAGAGGAATTATTGTTGCATAATTAATTAATTGAAAGAAAATTAGTCTTTGCATAATTAATTAATTAATTAAAGAAAACCCGCCTTTGCATAAATGTCATTCTAATTAAAAATCTTTTTTTTTATTGTTAACAGTCATAATTGGATTTAATTCTAACAGAGTTCAGATTAATTAAAAGGAATATCGCCTATCACATAATTATAAATATAATTATATAAATATAAATATAATTATATAAATATAATTCTGAGTAGAATTTTTAATTGATAAGCAATCGTAATTGTACTGAATCTTAAAAACTTTTAACTTTGAAAAAGAAACCCAGCTGAGTAATTTTTTATTTTTATTTTTTATCAGTAAGAATTAACTGAGTAATTAATAAAAATTAATTGAGTAATTAATAAAAATTAATTGAGTAATTAATAAAAATTAATTGAGTAATTAATAAAAATTAACTGGGTAATTAATTGAAACTGAGCATCTTCTTATTTTTTGTAAAAATTAATTGAGTAATTTTTATTTTTGCCAATATAATAAATTATAGGCAATTAACCTCATAGATCCTCATTTTGTTTGTTTATATAATTTTGAGGTCTTCCATTAAGTCGTTTGGAGATCATTTTGATTAATATTAAACCATTTTTTCCCCATTTCCATAATTGCCGCATTCCCACTAACGCTACTTTATATCGCTTTACTTTTCATTTTCCATTAACAAGCCATTAAAACCCAGTCTTTATAGAAAGGTGGGATGGCAGAAAACAATCGAAAGGAAGCCTTGTCAGACACCCCAGCCCTAGCTGCGGACGGGTGCATTTCCCAAGAGAGGAAGACAGCCCTGCCAGTAAGCCCCGCATCAGTTGTGGACGAATCTCTTCCGTCTAAACGGAAGGCCGCTTTGTTAGTTCCCAAAGAGAGGGAGACAGCCCTGCCTGTCCAAACGACAAGAGAGAAAATGAAAGAAGTAGGCGAGGTAGAAAAAGGGAAAAGGGAGGATGAGGTGATGAATAAAGAGAAAATGGCCGAAATGGAGGAGAGAGGTGAGAGAAAGAGAGAGAGTGAAGCAGTTGCATCTTGCTCAGGAGGGAGTCAAGATCCCCCAAATGTTTCATCCCTTGAAAAAAGCTCAGAGAAAGAAGATAAGTTTCAGACCAAGATACAATTTGACTGTGAAAATAATGCAAAGAAACCCTGTTTAATTGTAAAACCACTTCCAAGAGAAGAGCCTCCTAAGGACAACGAAAGTATTCTTTCCACTGGTGAATCTCATATAGAAGCAATGATAAGATTCGTTATCTACGAAGGTTCTCAAAACATCCCGTTTCCATTATTTGTAAGAGAGTTGAAGAGCTTGATAGACAATTATAATAGGAGAGCCGCGGATGAACCGTCAGGTAGTCTTTTTGAAAGAAATAAGGTGAATTATATGCTTGTCGCCAAGGTGTTGGATCGTATCGCTCCGAAGGAGAATAGTTCCCAATTAAAAGCCGAGATCCTGAGCACTTTCGACCCAGAGCTCGAAACGGAGATTCTGTTAGAGAGGATTGTCGAATTAGCAGAAGAAACTTTGCCCCAATCGAATCTAGATGAGAGAGACCAGGAGGATACAACTGAAACTTCTGTGTTAGTTATAACTACTAAAAGAACAGAGTTGGAAGCAGTAGGTAAAGAGTTGGAAACGCCAGAGTTGGTCCCGAAATGTGTACAAGCGGAGGAGAAAGAAAAGAAGACCCAAGAAGCGGAGGAGAAAGAAGAGAAGCACGAAAATGGGGAGGAAATACAGACTATAGCGATCTCCCCTCCAGTTTCAGTCCGCCCACGGACAAGTAATGTAAAGGAAAATATATCCCCAATACAAGCGCTCGCTGAATTGTCCCTACAATCGGGAAGAACTGAAAAGGTAATGCAAAGATGGAGACAGTTCTACTGCGACGTAACTCTAGCTTTTAAACAAACTCAAGGAGGTTTGCCAGCGATAGTGATTATCGATACAGCTAGTGCGCTTTCTTTGCTATCTCGCAGTACGTTATACGCCTTAGAGAAAAAAGAGAAAACGGTGGCTTTGTGTCGGCCTTCCAAGTTCAAATTGAGGGGTTTAAACGGAAAAAACTATAGGCAATATAGAGAAATTGAACTCTACTTTAAGTTTTTAATAGATGAATCAGGCCAGAATAGGTGGAATGTTCTCCTTGGAACAAATGTGCTCTTGAGTGAAGCTTTAAGTATAAATTTGTACGCGCGGCAAATGATCTGTTACGGCGACAGAGTCGTGAAGGTCCCTTTACATATTTTAGGGGAGCCTAGGGAAGATTGTTTCGGCCAAATAAAGGTAATGGGAGCCTCTAATCAACCTCAAGTAGGGAAGAGTCCACTTGTAATTAACGGAGGTTTTGGACCCACTGCATATAACTTGAAAAGAGATGGTGACATCTCGCCCCCCTCGTCTTGCCTGACAAAGTTCGAGAAGAGGAGCAGGTGAAAGAAGGGAGAGCGGGGGAGAAAAAGATGTAAGTGATATGTAGGGGGGGATACGGGTAAGACACTGAATATATATATATATATATATATGCTATTATTGTTGCTATATATATATATATATATATATAGTATATATATATATATATATATATATATATATATATATATATATATATATATATATATATATATATATATATATATATGTACTTCCATAATACTATATGTTGGGAGGGAGTACACCTGCTATGGTTAGATGTGTGTCTTTAATTCTTGTAACCCCATACCCTTGAAAGTGTGGGATCCGTCCCGTTCAAATTTCTATATATATATATATATATATATATATATATATATATATATATATATATATATATATATATATATATATATATATATATATATATATATATATATATATATATATATATATATATATATATATATATATATATATATACATGTAAATACTGAAAGTAGTGATTAAGTAGAATAGAGCCGAATGACCTAGTAAAAGGCCTTTTGTTCAGTATCCTTAGTATAAGGTAATAATTAAGCTATGTTAAATAGGGTTAAAATTTAGAGTTCCTCTTATTCTTTTAGGAGTAGTCTAGTTATAAATCCTTCCATCAGCACAGCCGCAAATTCATTAAAAACTTTCAGGGAGAGGTCAACTCTCCAAGACTTCTTTTCAGCTGTCTATAGCATCAAGTCACTAGGGCTTAATTGTAAAAAAGATATAAAAGTTTCAGAAATGAATTTTGCTTATTTGAGTCGAGTAATGAAGATTCTCGACCCCTTTTTCTTTTTATGTATTTTATCGATTTAATTAAGAGGGGTAAAAGGTACAATAAGGAGCATGTACCCCTCCGATGTAATACTCGCTTATAAAATTAAAAAAAAGAAAAAAGAAGGCCGTTTCAAACAGCGGTGCTGCTTTCATTAAATTAGAAAAGGAAAAATGACCGACATGAGGAGTTTTTAATCTTAATGCACCTATATAATATATATATATATATATATATATATATATATATATATATATATATATATATATATATATATATATATATATATATATATATATATAGTATATATATATACATGACTGTATTCATGTATAAAACAGCGCTTTAAATATGCATGTAGGAATGCATTTAGTTTTTTATTGATTTTTGGTCTAATTTTTCAAATTCAGTTCATCTCATTTGTTTACAGCTTTAGAGTTGAAAAGGTGGAATAGTTGGTGAAATTGATAACAGTTCCCTAAAATAGGAAAATCAGAGTAATAGCTTTATTAGTTTTAAGTTTGAGTAGCATTAAGGGTCATATTCCCGCCAGTCGTACAACAGTAGCTCAGAGGAGCGTGTTGGCTCAGGCCGAGGAAGTCCCGCCTGAAGTAGACATAAGAGCCGGTTCCCCCACATAATGCCATTTTTCTCCATATATATATAACATATATATGGGCCTGCATGAAAGCATAATCCTTATCAAACCATGAAAGAGGGAACGAGAGCCTCAGGTTTGAATAAAGGAGAGAATATGCTCATGCTATTTTGTCGTTTACTACTTATTCTGTCTTCCATTTTAGAGTAGAAGAACTGAAGTTGGATCCTCTTCACCGAGCTGATTGAAGCGCCGAGGTGTCAGGCCTGTCAGATATGTCGAAGAGATGTAGGAAGAGAGAAGAGAGAGAGAGAGAGAGAGAGAAGAGAGAGGAGGGAGAGAGAGAGAGAGAGAGAGAGAGAGAGAGAGAGAGAGAGATAGGAAGAGCCACTTAAAACTCAGGGAGGATAGCAAGGAGATGGATCAAGTTTGTTGCATAATAACGTTTATTTCCATTTCGTTTTCATTTACATTTTAACGTTATTTTTACATCTAATAATGCCATTTATGCATATAAAAATCAAACTATATATATATATATATAATATATATTATATATATATATATATATATATATATATATATATATATATATATATATATATATAATATATATATATATATACATAAGAGTATCTATAAATACCTTATAAGGTAAAAGGAAAATATCTGCAGTAATTACGTAAAATGACATTTATTTCTTTGTTTGTATTTAAAATTAGTCGAACGGCATATCCTTTTTTAATTTATGATGAGTAGCGGACTAAAATTTTAGTATTCAGCAGCATTAGTTTCTCTATTTTTGTTTCAATATCGAATCAATTTATCTTCTTCCATTCTGTTTTTGAAGTCTAAAAATCCATTAATAGAGTAAAGAGACCCAAAATCTTTATCAGGAACTTGTAATCTTAGATAGGTTTAGACAAGGGAATGGACCGTTAGGATTTTATGTCTTGAGAGATTGCTTTAGGAATTTCCACAAGTTGGAAAGGAATATACCAAAGTAGTTTTCTTATTTCGTTTTGGATTTTGGATCTGAAAGAGACATCAGTGTCAAATCAATGTTTCAGTACTGTCAGTTTTTCCCCAAAGCCCACACGGTGGTAAGAGTTGGAGGTTGAGGGAAAAGGTGTGAGATACCCCTCCAAGAAAACCGACCTGTAGAGCGAAGGGTAAAAAATATTTGGAAGATCGGGGAAGGATGAAGACCAATTTTCGTGTTCATGAGCTGCATACTAAATTAAATCATTTTAATACCTCGTTAAAAAATCGAAGGGTAAAGCACAGATTCAGGTTGAATGGGAAGCCGCCTTTTCAGTAAGTCTTTAAAATTTTCCACACAGGGGGTGCCGAAATGAGTCGAGCGTCGTACCTTCTGAACGATGAATATTTGCTCACACCAGATGGTGAAATTATTAAATAATGGCTAATACACAGTATTTAGTAATGAGTTTTTAAAGAGTTTTGGATGAGAAAGGGGAAGAAAGGAGGAATTGTCCCATCAAGAGGACCGTCAAAGAAGCATATTTAGATCTGATGATACCCTAGAGAGGTATCATGAAGAGGAGAAATCACAACTACCGATTCACTCTTTAACCATGTCTTACGGAAAACAGATGAATACGGAAGAGTCTGAAAGGTGTAGATATAGATTTATATATATATATATATATATATATGCGATATATATATATATAACTATATATATATATATAATATATATTTATATATTATATATATATATATATATATATTATCTATATATATATATATATATATATATAGTATATATATATATAGTATTAATAATATGCGCGGTCACATAGAGTTTTTCTCCAATGAGAAATTTCTTTTTTGTGATGTTTTTTCCGGCATATTATTTTTTGTGAAAATATTGAGATTTTAGCCTGCATTAAGAGTGATTGATACTTTTTAAGGTTGTCTTGTCTATTTTGGGCAATTTTAATTTTACTTTATCTGCAATGCGTTTTGCTTGTATTTATAGAGTTTCTTCTTGTCTATTAATATTACCAAATAGCTTAGGCCCATGTTTCGGAAGTTCTGATTGGTAAATGGCAAAGATGTACCGCGAACTTGTGTTGGTATGGTAGGTCAACACATAAAAGCCGGAAAAGACATCTGAAATCACACTTGGATCATCCTGATTCACCCATCGAACCTTATGAGAGTTTAGGGGCGGCTCGAATAAAGAGATTCGGTAAGTGCGGTAAAGTTTCAGTTGACAAGAAAGTGATGGCCAAAGGAAGGCCCCAGAATGAAGAAACAGCGCCAGGTAAAAGTAATTACGAGAGGATAAATTTTATTGGTCTGGTACAAGATTTGCTTTGTAGTCAATTTCGTTTTGTAATTTGTTTCATTAAACATAAATCGTAGCTTGGATTAGCAATCGACTGCACATATAGATAGTAATTGATTGATTTTTTAAGGATTTCTGTAAACATTTTTCTCTAACATGTACATTCTATCGAAGTATGTTGAACCTCCTCTCTGGTGACCCCAGGAGACACTAGATTTTGTAGTCCAAGGTGTTGGTTCAATTGAAAACGTCGAGTAAGATGCCGTATGATGAGAGAAAGCAGAATCATTTAGTGGATTAAGGAACTTATTTGTGGATTAAGAAAGCATCTTTTGCAATATTTTAGATATTACGTTTCTATTTTGCATGTTTCTTTAATTTGGATTAATGTTTTTTCTACAAAAATATGGTCTATAGATTGACTGATTTTGATAGTTACGAGAGACATCTGCCACGCTTCTTCCGAAAGACTCTATTTACTGAGGATTAAGTCACGGTGAAGTGCCCTTAGGTTTATAGAGAAAGAAAAGGAGAAATGTGTAACGTTGTTTTGAGTTTTTTAAGTTGAGTATATTTGAAGAAATGTCAAACGCCTCTCCTTAAAACACTTTTTTTTACCAGGAATTGAGACACTAAAAGGGTGCTCCTGTGGTGAAAATCAAAGTACGAAAGGGGAGACACACGAATTTCTCGTTAATTTTAAGAAAGAACATTGCTGTACTTTTGCTTTGTTTTTATTTTGTTTTGCAATCTATATTTAGTTTTGACCAATACTTAGATCCTATTCTCTGACTCAGAGTTTCTTCTAGTCAATAGTGAGCTTTGACCAAATGTTTCTAAAAGCCTTTTTTGAGGAATGATACGAAATATTATTCGCAACAGGTGTTGGTTCGATTAACAGAAGCTACAACTAGCCGTGAAAAAGAGTAATGACCAAGGAAAATACTTCCGAGATGTAGAAACACAGTCAAAACTTAGGTGAATATGAGAGAATAAATTTATTGGTTTAGTATATAGTTTGTTTTGTATTCTATTTTGTTTATTTGTCTTGTTTTAGTACGATTTAATGATGTACTTTAGATCAGCGACTGACTTCCTACCGAAGCCATTTCATAGTTGTGGTTGGGAAACACTAAAAGTTTCTTTCCTGTTGGTTCTGAGCAGTACGTAAAAGGGTGTGTGCCTCTAGTATATAAGTCTTATTTAGCCAACGCAGTGAACGTTTTACCTAGCTGTAAAAGGTCCCGAAAAATGATGAAAGGAGCCAAGGTTACCAATGAAAGTACATCCTTATAACATAGAATTTAAGACAGATTTTTTTTATATATTAGTGGTTTAGCCTTGCATTTTACTCGTTCTGTAACTCTAATTATTCTAGTTGTTTCATAGATTTTATATGGACTTCTTAATTTAGGTTACTATTGTATATTATGCTATGTATGTTTTTTGTGAAATAGCGCAGCGTTCTTATCGACAAACCACAAATGTTTGAATAACATAGTACCTGCTATCCTGGCAAGTACCGAGGGAAAAGACAAAAAAGGAGACTATAGCGAAGACTTCAGTTGTCTATCCTCGCCTTATAAATATTAAAATGACGTTAAAGCAGAGTAAGGAGATGTAAGAAGGGACTATAGTGAAGATCCTCAGTCTCCCCTCCGCCTGTCAATTGGTTTGAGATGGAAAAAGGGAGAACGTTTTGGATAAGAAATAAAACACGTTAGTGCGCTTTTATGTAGATATAGAGTCTAGATAGCATAAGCTTTGATACTTTTAAGGATTTTTTTTTTTGTCTATGCGAAAATATTTTTGATTTTGAGAAGATATGAATATGCATTTCTCATCGCATTTGTATAATTCGTTTCATAATTTTAGTCAATATTTGGTCCAAATTACCGAAATATCGATTTTTTTTTTTGCTGATTATGTTTTATTATTTTTATCTACGGCTATCACCGGGGTAACATCTCGAGGGAGCGGCCCAGATTTTTTTTTAATTTAAAAAAAAAAATTCATTTCAAAAAAGAAAAAGAATTTCTTTTGAAAAAAGGAAAAAATAATAAAAATAATAACAACAGCAAGAGAATGCTAACTAACTTCGCAATTAATCTTAATATTCGTTTTGTTGAATGTCTACTAATTAAGATATGGTAGTTGATATGGTAGTTATTAACACTTCCATTGATATTTCTAATATTAATTTTTGTTTTATTAACGTTTTGATACTAACATTTTTAATATTAATTTCTGTTTTATTAACGTTTTGATACTAACATTTTTAACATTAATTTCTTGTTTTAAATGCTTGATATAATATTTTTGTAGAGTTGGTAGCACTAGCACTTTTACTTTAAAGTTAGAACAAAAATTTGTTTTGTTAAATACCAACCATTTGTTTTTAATTTCAATGTATGTCTATCAACTTAGATAACTTAGTCTTTGAAAATAGTAGTATTAAATTTTCTATTAACATTTCGATATTAATATTTTTATATTAACATCTTTAATATTAATATTTTTTCCAAGGATGCTCTAAAATGCTCACAACTTTATACTGACGAGTAGCTAAAATTGTGATAAACATTTTTAAATAACTTCCTAAATATTAATAGCCTTATACTAACGCTTTAAGAATTATTTTTTTACTAACAATGTTACTGCTATTAATTTTAGAATAAATAAAAAACTAGTGCTTAACTGTCGCAAAAAACATTTATAATAATGTTTATCGCTTATGTAGTGTTTAGAATTTAAAAACTTCAATAATTCCTAAATGGTATACGAATGAAACTTCAAGTTCAAAGACCAAAGCATGGTAATGAAGCTTTAATATTTTGTTATTTTTGTAATTGAGCTTTACTAACAACTAATGTAGTTAACGTCTAAAGGGCAACGATTGCATCCATTTGTAATCTATCACAGGAATGAAAATATTTTCCATTTAAACATTTTTGTTATATCAGAATGTAACATACATAACACAGTTTCTGTACACCTGTTCCAAAAGCATTTGATAAAATTCCTGAAAAGTAATATTGCATCAATCAAAAAAATTAATATACTTTTTTGATTAATAAATTTATAAAGGTTTGAAGTCAATAAAACCCCAGACATTTTACTGTAAAATTTTTACTCGGCGGGATTTGCGAATGAAATTTGAATAACTATTTCTTCGGAAAAGACCCCATCCAAGTTTAAATACGAAACATCCAGAGCACTGGAAGTATCTTAAAAAACCATGCCTTGTCTCAATGCTATATCTTTTATTTTACATGATTTGAAAAAACAAGAAAATTACATTCTTACAATGCTTCCATCAAACACAGAGTTTCTTATTTTCTATCTATATTCGAACTATTTGTTTGCCTTGAGCTTGTTTAAGAAAACACTTTCATTCTTACAAGATGACTTCACTTTTCTTCGTTAGTCATTTTGTATCAATCTTTTACAGGAGAGCTTTAGTTCAAACCTGGACTCCTTTTCCTTAATGACCAGTACTCTTGTTTACTTCTTCAGGATCTGTTCCTTGAGAAATATGCAATGGTTCTTCATGAACAAAAGACTTGGGAAGTCTAAATTTCCGAGGAGAGGTCATTATCGGAATCAATACTTTTACAAGTATAAAACAATGAAGAACGCATTGCACATTGTTTACAAGTTAGGGCGACGTCCGTCTACATACTGGAATTCTTTAAACTATGAACAGTACCACTTTCCAGGCTAGGATTGGTTCCTTCAATCTTAAAGCAGGCCTTAGTAACATACATGTTTTCGCATCTGTTCCTTCCTCTATTCCGCACTTTCCTTAAAGGTAAATGCAATAAAGGTGGCAGTTCTTAAACAGTTAAAATCACGCCCCCGTGTACAAGACGCGCCCTTGCAACCACAACGGGTCTGAGCTGAGGGGATAGTTGAACAGGCGTCATTCCGCTTTCGATTTTGAACTGTTGAGGGGTTTTGGGAATAACTTGTGAAACAAGTGTAGACTAACCTCGTGTGTAAGAGGGGGCTAAAGTTCTGCAGAAAGTTTTATACAGTGTTTGTTTAATAATAATGATAGAAGTGCAGAGCAGCACCTACCGAAAATATATATATAATATATATTATATATATATATGTATATATAATATATATATATATATATAATATATATATATATATATATTATATTATATATATATATATATATATATATATATATATATTATATAATATATATATATATATATAATATATATTATTATATATATATATATATATATATATATATATATATATATA
>JABUQX010045429.1:37500-45000 GCA_015478945.1 Trachelipus rathkii | reverse complement strand
AGCCACAACAAAGATAGATCAACAAGATGCCCCGGTTATTCAGGACAGGTGGATGTTAAATCCGGAGGCAGAGTAGTTTGTTACAGGACAAGGTGGAAAGGTGATTGGGTCATTGCCGCAACGTATACAAAGGAAACAAAAAAGGAGATCATGGAAATAATGTCAGGAGTATACAATACAACGGGTGATACAGGAATGATGGGTCTTGACAGTGTGAAGATGGCACCTTTGATAAAGTTCAATGTAAAATTGAATGGCGTTGAGATGTTAGCAGCAGTAGATTCGGGATCCCAATACTGTTTGATAGGAAGAAAGGAGCTCGGGAAGATTCCGGATCCGACCGTAATAAACAAGGAAATGAGATTGAGAGGTCTGGGTGATCCTCAACAGAGTGTAGAGTCTCATCAAACAGTGGTCTTGGGGGTCACTATTGATGACATTAAGTATGGACAGTTGGAATTTCTGGTTCTTGGGGACTTAAAGGAAGAAGTAATGTTGGGTATGTCTTTTCTGGTGGGAAATAGCATAAAGTTTGATATTAGAGATGGATCAATTAGACGTTATGGTGATAATAGTGATAATAATGTACAAGTGCAAGTATACGTAATGGGTGGAACTGAAAACTGTATAAGAACGGTAACAAGGATTCCGGTACATACAACGGAGACAATGATGATTGATAAGAATAACTGGGTACCGGTTAAAGTAAAATGGAAGTCGAAACAGGTCAAACCAAGGAGTCATGAAGGGCAGTACCGTGCAAAACCAGAGGAGCTATTGGTAGAAGGTAGAGAAGATTGCAAAAAGGAATATAATCACCGATTTAAGGTTTTACCCGGTTTGGTGAAATGGAGTGAGGAGGAAGGTACAGTACTGTTAAAGAAATTAATATCAGGACCCTTAAAATTGACCAAAGGTGAACAAATAGGGATAGCACACTTGTTAGTAGACGAGGATAAATTAAGGAAGTATGGGGTTGCAACATGTACAGTGAACACAACGGTACGGGAAGTGACAGGACGAGGAGATGAACAAGAATGGACGAAGGAAAAGTTGAAGGACGAAATTAAATTCATGGTAGAGTTACGTCCAGAACAGATTGAACAGGTTTTGGAGGTGTTGTGGAGAAACAAAATGGCTTTTAGCAGGAATGATGGGGACGTCAGTCAAACTGCGATGACCCCATATAAGATTAGGTTGCATGATTACACGCCTATTTACCAACGAGCTAGAAGGTTTGATCAGAAAACCAACCAGGAGATTGAACAGCAGGTGGAAGAGTTATGTAAGAAAGACATAGCTGAAAACCTTGCGGCAGCGGAATGGGATTCACCGGTGGTGCGATCCGTAAAAGATGGTACACTCAGGTTAAATGCGTGGACTATAGAAGTAAATCAGGTAACGGAGCAGACAAATTCCCCAAATGGCGAACATTCAGGGAACCTATTTACGCGTCACGGGGTTAAGTATTTTACTAGCCTGGATCTGGTTAAGGGTTACTATCAAATGAACCTGGCAGAGGATAGTAGAGACTTCACAGCTTTTTCCACGGTGAGTGGACAGTACCAGTTCAAAAGATTAAGCTTTGGCTTAAAGAACGGTCCGGCAGCGTTTCAGCGAGAAATGCAAAGGATAATGAGATTTAGCAAAGATAAGGTAGTGGTGTACTTGGATGATGTGTTATTATTGTCAAAAGGTTTTGAGGAGCACTTGCTGCTAATAGACAAGGTATTACAACGGTTTTGTGAAGCCAATGTAAAGGTCAAGGTTGGGAAATGTAGTTGGGTGCAAAAAGAAGTAAAGTTTCTAGGACATATAATCAGTAGAACAGGGATCAGGAAGCTTCCGGAGTTTGTGGAACAGGTTGATAAACTGGAGAGGCCAAACACTGTTGGAGAGTTAAGAAGGTATCTGGGCATGATAAACTTCCAGAGGAAGTTTATAAAAAACTGTTCGGAGTGGCAGCACCTCTTAATGCACTAACGGGAGGCAGACGGAAAGATGTGATTGAGTGGACGGAGGAAAGAGTAAAGGCATTTACAGCTTTAAAAGAGGGAATGAAGGAATCGGTAGAACTGGCGTTCCCCGACTTTTCGGAAGGAGCGAACAAGCTGGAGTTGTTTGTGGATGCCAGTGGTTCTGGTATGGGAGCTGGTCTATGCCAAAAACAAGGTGACGAAAGGAGGGTTATAGCCTTTAATTCGCACTCTTTCAATGCGTGTGAGAGGAATGCGTCAACCATTGAAAGGGAGTCCCCTGGCAATAAGGTGGGGTATTAAAAGTTTCAGACCGCGATAAATTAAGGCAAAGAGTTTATTTTATTTACGGACCATCCGGCATTAGCTTTACCTACACAAGAATAAGTTAGTTGCCAGTAAGCTGGCACGCAGTGTTGGACGACTTTGAGTATACAGTTTTGAGATACCAATACTATCCGGGAAAGAGAACATCCTTTGCAGATGCATGTTTAGGTGTAACAGGAAGGACTGATCAGGGTGAAACACCGGCAGTAAAATTGGACTGGACTTTGCCAAAGGGTTAATCATGGTAAAGGAAGTTCCCGGTGGAGCAGACGCACTGTTTGTCAGCTTACAAGTTGTTTTGGAGAACGCCCAGGTTAGGAACCTGGAAAGGGATCACAAGGCCTTGAGATACAACTTAGCAACTACATTAAGGGATAATCAGAAATTATACGGAATAAGCAGACAACAGAAGATGCTGAAGTATTTAAAGGCATTACGGTTACCTGGTAGAGAACCAATACCGGAGGTGTTACTGGTGGCAAGTGACTTGTTTAGGGTAATAATCTGGTTGCACCATGGTACGTGCTGTTCAGTAAAGTATATCGGACCCAGGGTGAGAGAGGAAGACGATTTGAAAAACGTTCACATACAGGTGCGGGGTGGAACGCACTTTAACCCTTTGAGGAATGATGGTACGTTCAACAGGTGTACGGAAAACACTATGGTGGGACGAGCGTACACCCAGGAGGAATCACAGCGGAAGAAGAGGAGTTAGAGAGTCCAGCCAGATCGAACGTACGCATGAAGCACACTAGGAATTAACTTACTGAATGAGGGAAAGAAAACTAAGTCCCGGTTAAACTTGCAACTCAATATACTGAGAGGAGTAAAATTTGGCCAAGAAAAGTTTGTATGGTGAGGTGCGCAAGGCGCATTTTTAGACACGGTTCGGTCATTAGCCTGAATACAGAAAGTGTGGTTTGAGATTTAACCACATTTTTTGGACATTATCTTAAGGACTGGGAAGTAGATCTAAGTACTAAACGGAGTGGCCCCAGGACATTGTGAAAATGTAAACGCAGCAGTGGAAGTGGAAAATTAGTACTCGCTACAGAAGGGTGTTGTTTCCATTTGGTGGTGATACCGGACGGGTTTATTCCAGCATGTATGTTGTTAGGAATGAATTACTGGTGGAGGTAGAAGCGGCATTGGACTTTGGTGAGGGAATAGTGTTGTCATGGAGATGAACGCGGATGATGTGAAGCGATTCATTTTATTTCTGGCGACAATAGGAGCATACAATATAACAATTCAAAGTGGAAAAGAGGGTAATGTAAGCTGGTCAGCAACAGGACATTATTTGATCTTCAGGAAAGATGCAGAAGGTGGTAACGAATGTTGAAAGAAAAGGTTCGTGAGGAAAAACAGTACTACCCCCACTAAATGGATATACCTATTAAAGGAATTTTTAGATATCCCGGATGATTTTTTAACCACTGAACAGGTCATCCTGGTGAGAACACGGGACCAAGGCAAGCTTAGTTGCAGTATTGGTTTTTAAACAGGTGGTCGAGTGTATGTGTCATAACACCGCAGAAACATGGCACATATTGGAAGAGACAAATTGTTGGACCTGGTGTCCAAGTACGTAATCGGCTCCAAGTAATTTCATCGGTGTGCAGGAAGTTATGTCGAACGTGCCCAAGTGCCAATTAATAATCCGATCGACGCACCAGTGTGATACATTTCCGTCCACTGGAAAATAGAAGTTAAGAACCCTTCGAGCTGGTGGCAGTAGACCGTAATGGCGATGCCCGAACACAAGAAAGGGAATGTGGCATTCTGGTGGCCAATACAGAATCATGCAGTAAGTGGCTGGTGTGAAGCCTAAAAGGATTAAATCGGCAAAGAGTGTGGTCGACGCTTTCGAGTGCGAAATGTTACCGGCTTTGTGGAGGTTTACCTACAAGGTAGCTCACAGGATAACGAGTAGAGTTTTTAGGAGTGGCAGGTTGATGGAAATGTTGCGAATACGGTATTGACACATCTACAACAGTCCTTACAAGCAGCAAGACGGGGCTTGTGAACGCGCAATAGAACTTTTGCCGAGTTTTTAAGGAACATCATGGAAGAAGGTGCTGATTGGGAATACTTCATTGACAAGGGCAGTGCTAGTTTACAATGGTACGAAGCATGCGGAGTTTGGAATGTCCCAGAGGAAAAACTAATGGTGGAAAGGCATGAAAAGGGAAGGGTGATACCAAATTCCGAGGAGTCAACAGGAAAAATGGCAGGAAGGACACCCTAACTGGTTACCCATAAGCGGTTGGTAGGTAAGGGTTAAAAAAGGAAAGGTTGTCACGGTTGAATAGGAGTTTAGAAAAAAGTTGGCAGAAATATGAAGGTCCCATTCGTAACATACAAGGTCATATCGAGGAATGTCGTATGACATACAAGGAAAAAACAAAGGTAGCTAGGGTTCATTACTCGCATTTAAAGGTGCGGGCGGATCCCCCGGAATACCTTAGACAGTATTTCCAGTGTGAGGAGGTAGAACCGGAGCAAAAGGAATACCAGGGAAAAATAGAAAGGATAGAACAGGTACCCGAAGAAGGTATAGTCCATGTACCATAGTGGTTGGACAAGTAACAAGGAGGCAAAAACACCAAGAAACAAGGAGAAAATCAGGAAGCATTGGAGATTGTTAAAACAAATGGCATTACAAGGAGTAACTGGTAAAAGAAGTGTGTCGGTGTGCAGACAGAGGACCAGGTTGGAGAAAATAAAGGCACTCAAACGGAGAGTGTCAGCATGATACTTTCACCTGTGGATACGAGTGAACAACAGGATTGGTTCGACGAGGTAGGAGTAGATAATGACCAGGAGAGTGAATATGACATTGAAGCATTTGAGAGATCAATAGGGTTCCCAAAAGATAGTTACACGCTTGGAGTAAGAATCAGCGACGAGAGTAAGGAGGAAATGGAATTAGATTTAGACGAGATAGTGGGTTCAATTGAAAATCAGGAGGTAGTATCTGCTGAGAACCAAGACACAGACTTTGAGACACACGAGGAAGATCAGGTGGAGGAACAGGTGGAGGAAGTAGGAGAAGTCAATATCAAGGTGACTAGCCCCGAGGGTTCAGAATATAGGCCAAGATCTATTTATGAAGAGCTTATGGAAGTAGGTGAAGTCCCGGACGCTATGATGATTGGTACCAGTGCTAGACAACAGGAACGGAGGGCATCAGAACCAGAGAATCTGTACAGGACACCGTTTACAAGGTCGAGAGGATCAGTACCGGTACAGCCGAACGTAATGAGGAGGGTTATAGAGTGTGAAAAAAGGACCGAAGCACAAAGGAGAGCATCAACTGGAAGGATGGAGTAAGGTAGAAGGTTGGCGCTGATTTTTTTTCTTTTTAAGATTGTTGCACAATCTTGGAGGGGGAGTTATATGGCGGATTGATATTGAATCAACCAACTAACTAAGAACGGCGTACGCGGACCTAGGAAAAATGCCCATTTTCTCGTTTGTCAAGGAGAGTGAAAGTCACGGAAACTGGTGTGTGAAACCGAAATCGTCTTAAGTGTCTTTAAAAAGTAAAAAGTCTAAGTGATTTTTGAGTACATGGTTTGTAAAACTCATTGGATTTAGGTTTCATGGAAACAAAGTTTAAGATCGTCAATTCCCCAAACTGGGGACTGGGATATTGATAAACCAACTAAGAAGAGATGACGAGGACCAGGATATTTGTAAAGGTTTGTTTGAGACCGGATTGCCAAGGTATAAGAAACAAAGGAAAAAAGCCCCAGAATTGGTACGTATAGGTGTAATTAAGTATTTTATTTAAAGAATATTAATTTTGTGATAAGTGAAATTAACCGGCATTCATTTTTTATTTCTAGGGGACTGATGTGGGGGCAATGTTAAAGCTTGAGCATGGAAAGAATTTTAGTGCAGTTGAAACTGTGTTTTGAGTTACCCTGTCAGTCAGCCGAGGTTGATAACTGCTAGATGTTTTGGATCATGGACGTGACAGAATTAATAAGGGAGCAATATTTGATGCTCCACAACCCGGTTTAAAGTGCAAAACTGGCCGATATGATAAACTTGTTAAAGAAAAGCTCTTCCCGGTTTTAAAAATTATTGTAACTCGTGAGGTGTGAGTAGCCTG
This sequence comes from Trachelipus rathkii, assembly GCA_015478945.1. Taxonomy (NCBI): domain Eukaryota; kingdom Metazoa; phylum Arthropoda; class Malacostraca; order Isopoda; family Trachelipodidae; genus Trachelipus; species Trachelipus rathkii. The sequence continues at coordinate 38,577 of JABUQX010045429.1, read as the reverse complement.
GGTTGTTACTATTAGTACGGCATGTTAGTCAGGCAGGTTACGTGATGAGCTAGGATATTCGCAGGATGCATTTTCAAGGTTTATATTGGCGAGATGCATATTTTCCAGGCTTATTTTTGCAGGATGCATATTGTCAGGGTTTATATTTGCAAGATGTATATTTGCAAGGTTTATTTCAAGGTTTATGTATTATTTATATTTTCAAGATTCAGGTTGGAGAACATTATCATACTAATTGAGCGTGAGTTAATGTTTACTTGTATTCGAGATTTGAAATATGTATTTTTGTCCCGGTTCACGTGTGATCTTGCTTTATGGAATTTAATTACTGATATAAAGATTGTTACGATGTATGTTCAAATTATAAAATAAAGTCCTGTACTAATGATATTTACGACCAAGAAAGATAAATTGTCATGAATGGAAATAAATTACGAAAATCTATTATTTATTTTATACCTCCGCGTAGACAGCACACAATAAGAAAGGCTACTGTTTACTACTTTATTACTTATTACTATTAATGCACGGTTAAATTGGTGGCTTTCGTAGAGTGTTGGACGAGCCCTATTATTTATTATTACTATTTTTTATTATTATTATTATTATGATATGATTATTATTATTTTTATTATTGTTCTTATTATTATTGCTTTTTACCGGTATGTTTGTGTGAATGTAAGGAGGTCTCTGCAGAAGTGTGTATATATTAGATAGGGTTTTATTTTTATTATTATTATTATTATTATTATTATTATTATTATTATATTATTATTATTATTATTATTATTATTATTATTTATTATTATTATTATTATTATTATTTATTATTATTATTATTATTATTATTATTTTATTATTATTATTATTATTATTATTATTATTATTATTATTATTATTATTATTATTATTATTTTATGTATTTTTTTTTGCAAGAGGAGGAAAAGGAAAGCGAGAATTGGACTGAGGATGGAAAGTTACAGCAGAATGAAGGAAACAGAAGGGAAAAGAAGTCAGACGGACAAATATGTAAACTACTGGGGGAGTTATAGAATAAGGTTGGTTAAGAGAATGTTT
>JABUQX010045429.1:25000-32500 GCA_015478945.1 Trachelipus rathkii | reverse complement strand
GAAATAAAAAAATGAATGCTGGTTAATTTCACTTATCACAAAATTAATATTCTTTAATTAAATAAAATACTTAATTACACCTATACGTACCAATTCTGGGACCTTTTTCCTTTGTTTCTTATACCTTGGCAATCCGGTCTCAAACAAACCTTTACAAATATCCTGGTCCTCGTCATCTCTTCTTAGTTGGTTTATCAATATCCCAGCCATGACATACCTCCCTTCCCAAGTTTGGGTACCAAACTTAAAAAGAAAAGAAACAGGAAAAAAAAACATTCTCTTAACCAACCTTATTCTATAACTCCCCCAGTAGTTTACATATTTGTCCGTCTGACTTCTTTTCCCTTCTGTTTCCTTCATTCTGCTGTAACTTTCCATCCTCAGTCCAATTCTCGCTTTCCTTTTCCTCCTCTTGAAAAAAAAATACATAAAATAATAATAATAATAATAATAATAATAATAATAATAATAATAATAATAATAATAATAAAAATAATAATAATATAATATAATATAATATAATAATAATATAATAATATAATAATAATAATAATAAATAATAATAATAATAATAATAATAATAATAATAATAATAATAATAATAATAATAATAAAAATAAAACCCTATCTAATATATACACACTTCTGCAGAGACCTCCTTACATTCACACAAACATACCGGTAAAAAGCAATAATAAAAGAAACAATAATAAAAATAATAATTAATCATATAATAATAATTAATGAATAATAAAAAATAGTAATAAAAATAATAGGGCTCGCCCACTCTCCGAAAGCGCACGCATATTTACCGTGCATTAATAGTAATAAGTAATAAAGTAGTAAACAGTAGGCCTTTCTTAATTTGTGTGCTGTCTACGCGGCGGTTAATAAAATAAAATAATAGATATTTAATTATCTATTTCCATTCATGACAATTTATCTTTCTTGGTCGTAAATATCATTAGTACAGGACTTTATTTTATAATTTGAACACACATCGTAACAATCTTTATATCAGTAATTAAAATTCATAATGCAAGATCACACGTGAACCGGGACAAAAATACACATTTTAAATCTTGAAAGTAAATAAACCTGGTCATCTAATATTAACTCACGCTCAATTAGTATGATAATGTTCTCCAACCTGAATCTTGAAAATATAAATAATACATAAACCTTGAAATAAACCTTGCAAATATACATCTTGCAAATATAAACCCTGACAATATGCATCCTGCAAAAATAAGCCTGGAAAATATGCATCTCGCCAATATAAACCTTGAAAATGCATCCTGCGAATATCCTAGCTCATCACGTAACCTGCCTGACTAACATGCCGTACTAATAGTAACAACCCAGGCTACTCACACCTCACGAGTTACAATAATTTTTAAAACCGGGAAGAGCTTTTCTTTAACAAGTTTATCATATCGGCCAGTTTTGCACTTTAAACCGGGTTGTGGAGCATCAAATATTGCTCCCTTATTAATTCTGTCACGTCCATGATCCAAAACATCTAGCAGTTATCAAACTCGGCTGACTGACAGGGTAACTCAAAACACAGTTTCAACTGCACTAAAATTCTTTCCATGCTCAAGCTTTAACATTGCCCCCACATCAGTCCCCTAGAAATAAAAAAAATGAATGCCGGTTAATTTCACTTATCCCAAAATTAATATTCTTTAAATAAAATACTTAATTACACCTATACGTACCAATTCTGGGGCTTTTTTCCTTTGTTTCTTATACCTTGGCAATCCGGTCTCAAACAAACCTTTACAAATATCCTGGTCCTCGTCATCTCTGCTAGTGGTTTATCAATCCCAGTCCCCAGTGTTTGGGGAATTGACGATCTTAAACTTTGTTTTCTGAAACCTAAATCCAATGAGTTTTACAAACCATGTACTCAAAAATCACTTAGACTTTTACTTTTTAAAGACACTTAAGACGATTTCGGTTTCACACACCAGTTTACCGTGACTTTAAACTCTCCTTGACAACGAGAAATGGGCATTTTTCCTAGGTCCGCGTACGCCGTTCTTAGTTAGTTGGTTGATTCAATATCAATCCGCCATATTAACTCCCCTCCAAGATTGTGCAACAATCTTAAAGAAAAAAATGCAGCGCACCTTCTACCCTTACTCCATCCTTCCCCCCCCCAGTTTTTTTGGGGGGGGGGAAAATTTTTGCTCAGCGCCACCCTTCTACCCTACTCCATCCTTCCAGTTGATGCTCTCCTTCGTGCTTCGGTCCTTTTCTCATACTCTATAACCCTCCACATTACGTTTGGCTGTTCTGGTACCGATCCTCTCGACCTTGTAAGTGGTGTCCTGTACAGATCCTCTGGTTCTGATGCCCTCCGTTCCTGTTGTCTTGCACTTGGCACCAATTATCATAGCGTCCGGGACTTCACCTGCTTCCATAAGCTCTTCATAAATAGATCTTGGCCTATATTCTGAACCCTCGGGGCTAGTCACCTTGATATTGACTTCTCCTACTTCCTCCACCTGTTCCTCCACCTGATCTTCCTCGTGCGTCTCAAAGTCTATATCTTGGTTCTCAGCAGATACTACCTCCTGGTTTTCAATTGAATCCACTATCTCGTCTAAATCTAAATCCGTTTCATCCTTACTCTCGTCACTGACTCTTACTCCGAGCGTGTAATTATCTTTTGGGAATCCTATTGATCTCTCAAATGCTTCAATGTCATATTCGCTCTCCTGGTCATTATCTACTCCCACCTCGTCGAACTAATCCTCTTGTTCACTCGTATCCACCGGTGAAAGTATCATGCTGACAATCTCCGTTTAAGTGCCTTTATTTTCTCTCACCTGGTCGTCTGTCTGCCCCGACACACTTCTTTACCAGTTATTCCCTGTAATGCCATTTGTTTTAACAATCTCCATGCTTCCTTTCATTTTGGCTCCTTGTTTCTTTGGCGTTTTTGTATCCTGTGTTACTTGTCCAACCCATGGTACATGGACTATACCTTCTTCGGGTACCTGTTCTATCTTTTCTATTTCTCCCTGGTATTCCTTTTGTTCCGGTTCTACCTCCTCACACTGGAAATACTGTTTAAGGTATTCCGGGGGATCCGCCCACACCTTTAAATGCGAGTAATGTACCCTAGCTACCTTTGTTTTTCCTTGTATGTCATACGACATTCCTCCGGATATGACCTTGATGATTACGAATGGACCTTCATATTTCTTGCCTAACTTTTTGTCTAAACTCCTATCAACCGTGACAACCTTCCTTTTAACCGTTAATCCCACCGCATACGGTAACCAGTTAGGGTGTCCTTCCTGCCATTTTTCCTGTTGACTCCTCGGAATTGGTATCACCCTTCCCTTTTCATGCCTTTCCACCATTAGTTTTTCCTCTGGGGACATTCCCAACTCCGCATGCTTCGTACCACTGTAAACTAGCACTGCCCTTGTCAATGAAGTATCCCAATCAGCACCTTCTTCCACGATGTTTCTTAAGAACTCGGCAAAAGTTCTATTGGCGCGTTCCACAGCCCCGTTGCTTGCTGGCTTGTAAGGACTGTTGTAGATGTGTCCAATACCGTAATTCCGCAACATTTCCTCGAACCTGCCACTCCTAAACTCTACTCCGTTATCCGTGAGTACCTTGTAGGGTAACCTCACAAAAGCCGGTAACATTTCGCACTCGAAAGCGTCGACCACACTCTTTGCCGATTTATCCTTTAGGGGCTTCACCACAGCCCACTTACTGCAATGATCTATTGCCACCAGACATGCCACATTCCCTTTTCTTGTTTTCGGCATCGCCATTACGTCTACTGCCACCAGCTCGAAGGGGTTCTTAACTTCTATTTTCCAGATGGACGGAAATATTACCTGGTGGTCGATTCGTATATAATTGGCACTTTTGGGGCAGTCGAATACTTCTGCACCACGATGAATACTTGGATGCCCATTACGTACTTGGACACCAGGTCCAACAATTTGTCTCTTCCAATATGTGCCATGTTCCGGTGTGTTATGACACATACACTCACCACCTGTTTAAACCCAATAACTGCACTAGCTTGCCCTGGTCCCGTGTTCTTCACCAGGATTGACCTGTTCATTAAAAAATCATCCCGGTATCTATAAAATTCCTTTAATAGTATATCTACCTGTTTCCTCTGAACCTTTTCCGTCAGCCTCCTTACCACCTCTGACCTTCCTGAAGATCAATAATGTCCTGTGCTGACAGTACATTACATTCTTTTCCACCTTGAATTGTTACATTGTATGCTCCCACTGTCGCAAGAAATGAATCGCTCACATCATCTGCGTCATCTCCATGACACACTATTCCCTCACCAAAGTCCAATGCCGCTTCTACCTCCACCAGGTAATTCATTCCTAACAACATACATGCTGGAATAAACCCGTCCGGTATCACCACCAAAGGAAACAACACCCTTCTGTAGCGAGTACTAATTTCCACTTCCACTGCCTGGTTACATTTCACAATGTCCTGGGCCACTCCGTTTAGTAGCTAAATCTAACTTCCTAAAAGCTCCTTGAAGATATGTCGCAAAAAAATTTTAAATCGTCAACACACACTTTCTGGATGCAGGCTAATTACCGAACCGCGTGTCTAAAATGCGCACCTTGCGCCCTCCACCAATACAAACTCTTGCCAGTTACTCCTCTCAGTATATGATTGCAAGTTAACTCGGACTTATGTTTTCTTTTCCTCATCATTTAAGTTATCTAGTTCTTCATTCGTACGTCGATCTCTGATCCATCTAACTCCTCTTCTCTGCTGTGATTCCCCTGGTTGTTACGCTCGTCCCCCTAGTGTTTTCCGTACACCCTGTTGAACGTACGCATCATTCCTCAAAGGGTTACAGTGCGTTCACCCCCGCACCTGTATGTGAACGTTTTCAAATCGTCTTCCTCTCTCACCCTGGGTCCGATATACTTTACTGAACAGCACGTACCATGGTGCAACCAGATTATTACCCTAAACAAGTCACTTGCCACCAGTAACACCTCCGGTATTGGTTTCTACCAGGAATCCCCCGTAATTGCTTAAATACTTCAGCATCTCTGTTGTCTGCCTATTTCCGTATGAATTTCTGATTTCCTTAATGTAGTTGCTAAGTTGTATCTCAAGGCTTGTGATCCTTTCCAGGTTCCTAACCTGGGCGTTCTCCAAAACGACTTGTAAGCTGACAAACAGTGCGTCTGCTCCACCGGGGACTTCCTTTACCATGATTAACCCTTTTGGCAAAGCATCCAGATCTACCGGTACTTCACCCTGATCATCGTTCCTGTTACACCTGGAGCATGCATCTGCAAAGATGTTCTCTTTCCCTGGATAGTATTGTATCTCAAAACTGTATTCACTCAAGTCGTCCAACACTCGTGCCAGCTTACTGTCAACTAACTTCATCTTGTGTAGGTAAACTAATGGCCGATGGTCCGTAAATAAAATAAACTCTTTGCCTAATAAAAACGGCCTGAAACTTTTAATACCCCACCTTATTGCCAGGGACTCTTTCAATGGTTGACGCATTCCTCTCACACGCATTGAAAGAGTGCGCGAATTAAAAGGCTATAACCCTCTTTGCGTCACCTGTTTTTTGGGCATAGACCTAGCTCCATACGCAGAACCGCTGGCTATCCACAACAACTCAGCTTGTCTCGCTCGCTTCGAAAAGTCGGGGAACGCGTTCTAACCGATTCCTTTCATTCCCTCTTTTAAAGCTGTAAATGCCTTACTCTTCCTCCGTCCACTCATCACATCTTTCGTCGCCTCCCGTTAGTGCATTAAGAGGTGCTGCCATCTCCGAACAGTTCTTTATAAATTCCTCTGGAAGTTTATCATGCCCAGATACCTTCTTAACTCTCCAACAGTTTTTGGCCTCTCCAGTTTATCAACCTGTTCTACAAACTCCGGAAGCTTCTGATCCCTGTTCTACTGATTATATGTCCTAGAAACTTTACTTCTTTTTGCACCCAACTACATTTTCCAACCTTGACCTTTACATTGGCTTCACAAACCGTTGTAATACCTTGTCTATTAGCAGCAATGCTCCATCAAACCTTTTGACAATAATCACACATATCAAGTACACCACTACTTATCTTTGCTAAATCCCTCATTATCACCTTTGCATTTCTCGCTGAAACGCTGCTGGACGTTCTTTAAGCCAAAGCTTAATCTTTTGACTGGTACTGTCCATCACCGTGAAAAAGGCTGTGAAGTCTCTACTATTCCTCTGCAGTTATTTGATAGTAAACCCATTAAACCAGATCCAGGCTAGTAAAATACTTAACCCGTGACGCGTAAATAGTTTCCTGAATGTTCGCCATTGAATTTGTCTGCCCCGTTACCTGATTAACTTCTATAGTCCACGCTAACCTGAGTGTACGCTCCTTTTTACGATCGGCTCCAACCGGGTGAACTCCATTCCGCTGCGCAAGGTTCAGCTATGTCTTATACATAACTCTTCCACCTGCTGTTCAATCTCCTGGTTTGGTTTTCTGAATCAAGACTTTTAGCTCGTTGGTAAATAGGGCGTGTAATAATGCAAACCAGATCTTATTATGGGGTTCATCGCAGTTTTTGACTGACGTCCCCATCATTCCTGCTAAAAGCCATTTTGTTTTTCCACAACACCTCCAAAACCTGTTCAATCTGTTCTGGACGTAACTCTACCATGAATTTAATTTCGTCCTTCACTTTCCTTCGTCCATTCTTGTTCATCTCTTCGTCCTGTCACTTCCCGTACCGTTGTGTTCACTGTACATGTTTTGCAACCCATACTTTCCCTTAATTTATCCTGTCTACTAACTGTGGCTATCCCTATTTGTTCACCTTTTGTCCAATTTTAAGGTCCTGAATCATTAATTTCTTTTAACAGTACTGGTACCTCATCCTCACTCAATTTCACAAACCGGGTAAACCTTAAATCGAGGTGATTTAATTCCTTTTTGCAATCTTCTCTGACCTTCTACAATAGCTCCTCTGGTTTTGCACGGTAATGCCCTTCATGACTCCTTGGTTTGACCTGTTTCGACTTCCATTTTACTTTAACCGGTACCCAGTTATTCTTATCAATCATCATTGTCTCCGTTGTATGTACCGGAATCCTTGTTACCGTTCTTATACAGTTTTCGGTTCCACCCATTACGTACACTTGCTCTTGTACACCATTATCACCTTACCGTCTAATTGATCCATCTCTAATATCAAACTTTAAGCTATTTCCTACCAGAAAAGGCATACCTAACATTACTCCTTCCTTTAAATCCCAAGAACCAGAAATTCCAACTGTCCATACTTAATGTCATCAATAGTGACCCCCAAGACCACTGTTTGATGAGACTTCTACACTCTGTTGAGGATCAACACAGACTCTTCAATCTCATTTCCTTGTTTTTACGGTCGGTTCGGAATCTTCCCGAGCTCCTTTTTTCCTATCAAGCAATATTGGGATCCCGAATCTACTGCTGCTAACATCTCAAC